>CAUYRH010091549.1:0-28779 GCA_963574655.1 Perodicticus potto | reverse complement strand
ACAATAATGCAGTCTTGGAGTACAGTGTGCGGGCTTCCCATACAATTGGAGATATTTTTATCAACCTGATTTATATAACATTCATGATATTTTCTCATTTACTATGTGAAAACAATTTTGATCCGTATTTAGAAGATTTCTCCTGACCCTTCACATATGCACCACAAGTGTATAACTAGCACTTTAATGGAAAATAACTTTTCTAAAAAAAGCCCTACTAAGAACAGTGCCACTGTTTCACATTTTTGTAAATCCCTTTATTGTCTGGTTTAATTTCTGACTGCTGGATTCCCTTATTTGCTTCTGTATTTGGTCTGTTGTGACATCACATGTCAGATCATGTGGCCGCTAGAAAACTCTTGAGAACAGACATGAGAAAGACCAGTAACATTTCATTATTACTATAATAAGCCTTACGAGATACAAAAATCTAATGCTGTAAATCTCTTATAAAAATTCTGACTCTGTTAAGGATACAATTCTTTTCAACAAAATTTATTTTCTTAGACTTTATCTCTAATTAAATTAAAGCAGTTATTACTACTCTAGTCCCCTGTTAATGTATGCTAATACCATATATAATTTTTGGATCTTTGTAAACACATACATGTAAGTGGGCACCTATGTATACAAATACATTCTCTCTCACACCTGCACAAAATACATAAAAGGAAATATACCAAAATATTACTAGTTAGATTACAGGTACCTTTGATCTTTTCAATCTTTGTTTTCAGTATTTGCTTTGGTTTTTTTTTGTTTGTTTGCTTTGTAGAGACAGAGTCTCACTTTATCGCCCTTGTGCCGTGGCGTCACAAAGCTCACAGCAACCTCCAACTCCTGGGCTTAGACGATTCTCTTGCTTTAGCCTCCCGAGTAGCTGGGACTACAGGTGCCTGCCAAAACACCCGGCTAATTTTCTGTTTTTGCAGTTCTGCCGAGGCTGGGTTTGAACCCGCCACCTTTGGTATATGGGGCCGATGCCCTACTTGATGAGACACAGGCACTGCCCTTTTTTGGCGGGGGGGCGGTTTTTGGCCAGGGCTGGGTTTGAACCTGCCACCTCCGGCATATGGGACCGGTGCCCTACTCCTTTGAGCCACAGGCGCTGCCCTTTGCTTTGGCTTTTAAAACAGCAATGAAAAAAGATGCTTTTTACTGCTCTCTTCCTCTCATCAGCACTTGCTAATATTCTTTTCAAAAGGAATATGCCCTGACGTTAGAGAACCATCAGGCCTTAATAACTACAACTATGAGGAGACAGAGAATAAGGACAAAAATATACCATAAAACAGAATGCAGTAGCCTCATGTTAACACATCAAAGAACTGGAATTTAGAATGCTGATCTAAGAATCTAGGACTTCTAGTAAAATATGTTCTTCCCATAAAATAATGATCCTCCTTCTACAGTTCCAACAGTAATTAAGTATACCAATAAACCAGCTGCAAACATTTAGTTTTCTGGACTGTATGAAGTGTTTTTACTTACTTTTCTTTGATTTGTATCATCACTGACTTTAATATTTTAAAATTCATATGCTAAATGGAATTAGTATACTTCTTTTAAAAAATAAGCCTCATCTCTTTGGACAGTATCACTATTCATAAAAATGTTTGTCTCCTGGCCACACCAAATTGCAGCAAAGGGCTAACTAATTCAAAAGCAATAAAATACAAGACTCTGAATTCTTCCAATTAAGGGTCTCAAAACTCTATTGTTTAAATAACTGGTGCTTGCAATGCCACATCAATGCTTTATGGTATACACAGTGACATCCACTACATTGTATCAGCATGAAGGGGAGGGGAGAACCTGCTGCAGAATCACAACGATTCTACTTAACCAGCCCCAGAGAGAGGAGGAACACAAAGCACATTGTCTGGATTCAGATTCTGGCTCCACCATTCATTAGATGTATGACCTTGGGAAAGTTATATAACTTCACCCTGCCTCAGTTTCCCCATCTATAAAATGGAGAACAGGAAATAATAGTATCTACCAATAAAGTTATTAAAAGAAGTAACTGAGTTACCATTTATAAGTGCTGCACAGAGTTATTTGTTAAAGAAAAAGAAACCCTGAAGCTAAAGTTTAAACACTTTATAAATATATGATAAGTAACTAGAGAGATGCAAAAAAGCCCAAATCAGATAACTCATAATATTACATACTCAATTTTTGAACATCTTGGAAAGGAATATAGAATGGTGTTAAACTATCCCTTAACATAGCAAAAGTCCAAACTGCTAAGTACAAATCACTTTCAGGGACTTCCTAGAATTTAGTTAGATATAATTGAAGTATCTTTTTATCTATATAAATAGAACAAGCAAATGTTCTGTTTTTAAAATAAGAAAAGATACATTAAATACTAGCATGGACAGGACACCTTAGTTGCTCTTACAGACTACCAAAGAAAAGCAAAACGGCTAACTTCATGTTCAAAGTTGATGAAAGAAATGAACAACTGTGTAAAATTAAGACTACAGCCAACTTCCTAAGAAGTGCAGTATTCCAGGGTGAGGCAGAGTAAGTACAAGTTGAAACGGAGACATTTTCTTCTGTAAGAAAAAAAAAAAAAGGAAGCACTCAACCATCAAGTCAGGTCAAAACAGACAGAGTAGCCACCTCAAAAAATTCTCACTGACCAAATTTGGGACAGTATGAACATCAAAAATAAAAATAATACTTAAAGCAAGCAAAAAATAAAATAAATTATAACAGAAATAAAAAAAAAAGAAAGAAAAGAAAGAAAACAACAAAAAACAGGCTCTTTGAAAATATAAATAAAATTGATAAACTTCTAGATGAACTTACAGCCAGACTAACGGAAAAAAAGAAGACAAATTACTAATGTAAAAAATGAAAGGGTAGCCTTGTTACTGATCCCCAGTACACTGAAACTACCCCAGTACACTGAAACTATCATAAAGGAATGCTATGAACAAATCTGTATCTACAATATTGACAACTGTGATGAGATGGGCCAGTTCTGTGGAAGACACAATTAAAACTTTCCCAAAGAGAAATAGATAATCTGAACAAACCTGTAACTATTAACAAAATTAAATCAATAGTTATTGACCTTCCAAAACAGAAAGCACCAGGCTCAAACAGACTTACTGATTAATTCTTCAGAACATTTAAGAAAAAAAATGATAAGTCTCTATAATCTCTTCCAGAAAATGGAAACAGAACACTTCCTCACTTATTCTAAGAGGGCAGCATTATCCTAACACCAGAACTAGATAAAGATACTACAAGAAAGAAAATCTATAGACCAATTATCTCTCATAAATACAGATGCAAAAATCTTCGACAAAGTACGTATAATAAAAGTACAAAATATTACAAAATAGTTGGCTATTTTAAATTGCACATGAACTTTATGGATTTTATTCAGTATTAACGTATCAAATCCAACAACATGTAAAAGGAATTATTCACCATAACCAGGTGAGATTTATTCCAGATATGTAAGGCTGGTTCTAAATTCTACTAATGTAACCTACCACATCAACAGGCTAAAAAAGAAAAATCAAAATTATCTCAATAGATGTACAAAAAATATATAACAAAAAACTAACACTTATTCATGATAAAAGTGGTCAGAAAATTAGGAATAGGAAGAATTTCCTCAATTTGATAAAGAACATCTACCAAGACCAAACAACCCTCTACAGTTAGCGTAATATCTAATGGTGAAAAACTGAATACTTTGCCCCTAAGATCAAGAACAAGGCAAAAATATCTCCACTCACCACCACTCCTATTAAACACCATATTAGAAGTCCTAACCACGTCAACACGCCAAAAGAAAAGGTATACAGACTGGGGGATAAGAACTAAAAACTGTTTGTCGATACAGAAATTCCCAAAGAATTAACCCCTGAACTCCTAGATATAGTTGTTCCCATTAAGTCTGGGTTAACAATTATAATACTGCCATAAATCGAAAGTGGAAATGAACACTTAAGTAAATAGGTGGTTTATGGTGGGAGGCAGAGTTCTCACTATTGGTCAGTAGAAGGAGAACACTACAATGATCCATATGACAATGGAAAGCTGAAGACAGTAAGAATTCATGTTTAGCTTACTATAGATACAAATGGTTACAAATATTTATATGTATTTACATACTATATAATATATAATCACATTAAATACATATATATCACTATATATCTATTTACAGAGATGCATATGTAGATATTTTATATACGCATATACCATTTCTTTCCTCTATCTGCTGAAAGTGCCGAAAAGAAATAATACCCAGCAGCAAAAGCAAACTTAACATCCAGATCTTGATTTCCAATACCATTCTCCAATGTAAAGAAAAGAATTCCTTGGAGAAATGTGTGATTCTAGGATTGGAGCAGAAAATATACAAGCTGAGCTAGGAGCATCTTGTAGTGCCAGAAAGAAGGGCTCAAAAACAAAAAACACCCAGACTACTGGAAGTATGTCAAAGGGGCAGAGAAGCCAACTATATGCACTCCCAATGATCAAAGTTTGAGAAACAAAAAAATAGAATTGCACTACTGGCCAAGAATCAAATAAACAGCTATGACTCCATACTGATGTCACTGACTGAATTCATTAATAAATGGAAGAAAAATCTTCTGTACAGGACTCAAAACAATTTATGCAAACACTCTGCTCTCAAGGAACAAGTGGGGCATAACTCTCCACTCTTTTAAGTGTGGGCTCCACATAGTCACCTCTTCCAATGAGTACAGTATGAAAAGTATAAAGAGAGTAACTTTACAATGAAAAAAACAAATGAACATTACCTCAGCAGAGCATCAAGATCAAAAGTCAACAGTCACAAATTATATTACTTTCTACGTATCCTTGACATGTGATGAAATGGTGCTTTTAACACTGTCATCTTCCGTCCAGAAACCCAAACCTAAAACTATAGTTTAAAAATGAGAAAAACATCAAATTCCAATGAAGGGGCATCCCACAAAATACTGAACAGTATTTGTCTCTGAGAAATAAACTTCAAAATTTTACTCAGTTTTATCAAGTAGATACTTTTTAAGGCCTTCTCCACAGGATTCTACAGGCTTTTAATTAATACAATATCACGGGAACAAATATGTCCACTCCCTTTATATGTGACTGCCCCTTTTCACTTCTAATAAAACACAAAACTAATATCCTACTTCCCTAACTTTGCAAAAATATCTGGTTTTCTCTGCCATTTTTCCCTCTCTTGTCTATCCTTGTCACATTTTTCTCCTGTCTAGTAATTGCTATGATGTATAAAAACTGGTAACCAAAATGTCACCCTGAGGAAAAATTAAATCCAAATATACCAAAATTTTAAATAAGGAATCTTGTGACATAAATCTTCATCAGGCTAACAAATTACTTTCCTTACAACGGTAAACTAGGTAATTCAGGCCAATGTGTCTACTGACAGCAACCAGAGAAAGTGGATAGCCTCCTAAGCCCCCAGAAGAAAAGTATAAAACAAAAACCAAAACTTTGCTTGAAGTGCTAAAAAGGCAGTAAAAAAGTAGGAAGACCAAGATCTGGCAGACTAAGAAATCTTCATAGGTGAGTCAGGCCCTGGCATCATTTTCCCCTCAAAGGATACCTTGGGGATACCTGCCAATTCCAAAAAGGTAGCTGAAAAGCTGAGCCTGAACTTTCAACAGATCTATGTAACTAGAGAGGATTAAATATTAGAACTAATTATAGGAAAAGGAAACTAAACTCAGATATAAGGATGAATAAAATAAGTGAGATTAAATATACACAAAGATGAAACATTTTGAAAAGTCAGATTAATTAATAAGGGATGGGACAAAAATAATAACTATATTGGTGTTTAAAAAGAGTTAAATTGGTGTAGGGATGGGGGGAGGAGACACTGATAACATCCCTGACTTTATATTGGGATCCCAAAGGGTCATATCCTAAACTGGATTAAGATGATCCAGGATTGCTAGTACTAACTAGCTAGTCTCCCTCCAAACAGAAACAAAAATCATCTTTGGAAGGAGAGAGCATCATTCTCAAACCTTCACTTATCTTTATAATTTTTCATATATAATGTCTTAACAAAAAAAATCCAAGTTATGAGACCAAGACAACACAAGTGACACGAAAGCCTAAGGAAAAACTTAAGAGAATCCAAATAATGAAGTTATTGAACGCAAACATTCATAATATGTTCAAAGAAAGTTTTTTTTCATTTTTTTTTTTTTAGAGAGACTCATGAAAAGATTGGCCCAGTGCAAAATCCTGCTAACTTTGGAATTTCAACATACTTCATTCCCTAATCTTTACAATCATCTTGGATGGACTTTTCAGAAATCCTCACAGCTATTCTAAACCCTCCTTATTCCCTTCAGTCCACATGCATCTGGAAAGAACACTTGACCTACTAAAGTAAGGAAAGTCAGTCATCCAATCTAAAAGGAATTCCTATAAGCTCTCTAACCTGCCTTATCTTTATAGAGGCAGGCATAACAGAATGAACTGTTATGGACAGCCACCATAGCTCAAATCAGAAGTTTTACATCATAACCCACTACATACACACTTATGTATCTATATATAAGTACACTCACCCGTCTAATTGAAACAACTTTCAAAAGCAATTCTGAACAACAATAATCAAAATAGTGTGACTGGCATAAGGAGAGACAAAGAGATCAATGGAAAAGAACTGAGGGTCCAGAAATAAATACAACTTTTTTTTTTTTTAAGAAGGTCATGACAATTTGATAAGAATAGTATTTTCAACAAATGGAGCTAGGACAACTGCTTATATCTATATGCAAAAAAATGGTCAAACAACAGAAAATTAACTCAAAATGGATCACAGACCTAAACGTAAGAGCTAAAACTACAAACTTCTTAGAAGAAAACCTAAGAGTAACCTTCACAACCTCAACTTAGGCAACAGTTTCTAGATAAGATAGTAAAAACACAATCAACAAAGAAAAAACAGGTAAACTGGGTTTCATTGAAATTAAAACCTTTTAAGCTGCAAACAATACCATCATGAAAAGTAAAAAGCAATTCCCAAAATAAAATACTTATACATCATACATCTGTTAAGGAACTTGTACCTGTAATATATAAAGAGCTCTTATTAACTCAATAATAAAAAGATAAATAACTCAACTTTTAAAATGGGCAAGGAATCCAAGTAAACATTTCTCAAGATATACAAATAGCCAAGCAGCACATGAAAAGATGCTCAACATCATCAGCTATTAGGCAAATGCAAATCAAAACTACAATGAGATATCTACACCCATCAGGATAACTATAATCAAGACAACAAGCAGCCTGAATAAAATGTGGAGAAAGTAGAACCTTTACACCTTGATGGTGGAAATGTATTATAAGTGATGCAGCCACATTGAGAACCAATAATATAGTTCCCAGAGTCATCCATGTGACACAGCAATTCTACTCCTGGGTATATACCGAAGAGAAATGAAAATATACAACATAGAAAAACCTGTACACAAGGGTTCATGATGGCATTACTTATTATAGCCAAGAAGTGAAAACAGATCAAATGTCCATCAACTAAAAAGTGGATAAATAACATGTGGTCTATCTGTATAATGGAATATTGTTAGATTACAAAAATGAATAAAGCACTGATACATGCACATGATGAATTTCATGCTAAGTGAAATAAGTCAAGTCACAAAAGTCTGCATACAGCATGATTCCACTTAGATGAAATATCTAGAATAGGCAAATCTATAGAGAAGAAACAGATAAGTACTTTCTTGGAACTGGGGAGAGGAATGGGGGTGACTGCTAATTAACATGGAGTTTCTTTCTGAGGTGACAAACATGTGCTATAGTTAGGTTGTGGTGGCGGCTATACTACTTACTCTATGAATATATTAAAAAAGCTTTGAGTTATGTATTTCAAATGGATAAATTGGAATGGTATGTGAATTATATGTCAGTAAAACTATTAAAAGAAAAGCTCTTAGCCCCCTTATTACATGTGACCCACACTGGTATTTTCCACTTCATTTCATTTAAAAAGATAACACAACTTATGATCTCCCAAAATTCATTCTTCAACCCAGTAATGGGTCATACATGGCACTGCCACAGAGTTCTATATAACACCAGAACTGAATCCCACCATCTACTATTATCAGAGCTAATCCCATCAGACCTAACATCCCTGCGTTTCTTAATCACCGGAAAAAAGGCCAACTCTCCCTGGTATCTTTTATTTCCTGAACTCTCAGTGTCATACTGCTTTGTACAGCCTTCACTTTACTCCATTCCTCATTCCTTCTAATTCCTTTACTTAGTCTTCTGAAATTCCTAATTGTGACAAGCAAATGTAGCCAATTATACCATTATCCTATATCTATTATCCTTTCTTATACTACATACAGGGTGTCATATATAGGAAAAGTTAAAAAACTCATAGTTGATATGTTTGATATTTTAATATCTTTCATATTTATATATCAACATGTAGAGAAATATGTTGTAAAATTTTGTAATTAATATTTTGTCAATAAAGGTACATTTAGCTACAATTTCCCATTTCCCTATGCATATATGACAACCTTTAGGACACCCTGTATATACTTCCATCATATTGTCCTTTCTTATTGTCATCTATCCTCCTCCCAAGTCTCCCTCAGTCATTGAGATATTAGCAACTGGTTTACAGTATGTATCCTTATTCCCCTTACCACCTGATGACTTTGCCATTCATGCAGACAGTCCTATTCATTCATTCATTAAGATACAGAGTCTCACTCTGTCACTCTGGGTAGAGTGGCATGGCCTCATAGCTCACAGCAACCTTAAACTCCTGGGTTCAAGTGATCCTCTTGCCTCAGCGTCCCAAGTAGCCGGGACTACGGGTGCCCACTACAATGTCCAATAGTTTTTCTATTTTTGGTAGAGACAGGCTCTCACCCTTGCTCAAGCTGGTCTCCAACTCCCAAGCTCAGGTGATCCACCTGACTTGGCCTCCCAGAGTGCTAGGATTACAGGCATTGAGCCACAGTGCCTGGCCCAGACAGTCCCTTTTATACCTCAGCCTCTTGAATTCACTGGCCACTTCAAGTCCACAGACCGTACCTAAATTCCACCTCAGCAGCCCACACCTAACGTCATCCTGGGCATTATCAATGCCAATATGTACGAGCAGTGAAATCTCTTTGAGAGATCCCATTCTAACCAAGACATTCAATCCTTCAAGTTCACTTACTCAAACCCTGTCCCCAGACAATAAGCACTCCCTTAAAATAGTTTTTGACTTCCTTGTCCCCTTTTCTTTCTTTTACACTGACCCGGTGTGATGGTTAGTTTTTTAAGCAAATTTGGCTAGGCTGTACTACCCACTTATTCAATCAAACATCAATCTAGTGAGAGTCTTTTGTAGATGTAGTAAATACCTACAACAGGTTGACTTGAAGTACAAAAGACTATCCTTGATAACGTGGGTAGGCCTCATTATTCAATCAGTTGACTTTATACAAAAGTAGGTTTCTCTGAGGAAGATAAAAGTCTGCTTAACTCCTGCCCAAGAGTTTCCTAGCTGCCTCCCCTATAGATTTCAGACTTGCTAGCCCTCAGAAAAACAAATTCCTTGGAATTCCAGCCTGTCTGTCTGTCTCTCTCTCCAACTAATTCTGTCTGTGGAGAACTGATATACCTAGCAAAATCTCACTTTGGATAAATCCAACTATCTGCCCTTATCTGTGCTTATATCTAATCAGTTAAATCATGTTGGAGGAGGAGGTAATCACAAAATGAGGCTGACTAATATAACTTTAAATTCAAGATTTCAAACTCCAAATGAGCAATCAAATTTCTGGCAAACTGCTTCAAAATCCTCACACTCCTATTCCCCTCTGCACCCAAAGGAATCTCATACTTCATTGAGAGAACAGAAACCACAAGAGAAGACGAAACCCAGGAGGACAAGCCCCCACTTTCCAACCACCAGCCTTCCTCTCAAGGCCACACAGATGTTCTGCTTTATCTCCCTGTTTGATGGAGCTTCTAACAGGAGCCAAACTCTCTACCTGTGCTCTGCACCTTCCTTCTTGCAAATAGTATTCTCTCATTTTCACTTTCTCACTTTCTAGATGCCACATTTTCCTTAATCTACCAAACCACTTCTTTGTTCCATTTCAGAGCTAATCTTGAAAAAGCTGTCTATACCCACTGTGTTAGCTCTTGCTCATTTCTCACTCTTTTTAAAAAACTTTCACTCTTTTTTTAACCAACTTCAATTTGGCTTCCTTATCCCCACTTTAATAAAACTCCTCATCAAGATCACCCATATAATCTCTCTGTGCCTGCTTCCTCACCTGTAAAATGGGAATAACAGCGCCTACCTTGTAGAGTTGTGTGATATATAAGTAACTTCACATATGTTTAGAGAGTAGTGCCTAAAATATACAAAAACTAAGTATAAGCTAGTAATATCATTATTATATTCTGGATTATTGTTTTCCCTAGGTTCTAATTTTTGATTTCTAGCTTAATACGCAAAATATAAATAGCTTGGCGCCTGTAGCTCAGCGGCTAGGGCAACAGCATACACTGGAGCTGGCGGGTTCGAATGCAACCTGGGCCTGCCAAACAACAATGACAACTACAAACAAAAATAGCCGTGCATTGTGGTGGGCGCCTGTAGTCCCAGCTACTTGGGAAGCTGAAGCAAGAGAATCACTTAAGCCCAAGAGTTGAAGGTTGCTATGAGCTGTGATGCCACTGTACTCTACTGAGGGCGACACAGTGAGACTCTCACAAAAAAAAAAAAAAAAAAATCAAACAAATTATACATCACGACCAGGTGGGTTTCATCCCAGGGTCCCAAGGATGGTTCAATATACATAAATCCTTAAATACAATACATCACATAAACAAATTAATAAACAAAGACCATATGATTATCTCAACTGATGCAGAAAAGCTTTTGATAATATCCAGCATCCTTTCTTGACCAGAACGCTTATGAAAATAGGTATAGAGGGAACATTTCTTTTTTTCTTTTTTTTGAGACAGAGCCTCAAGCTGTCACCCTGGGTAGAGTGCTGTGGCTTCACAGCTCACAGCAACCTCCAATTCCTGGGCTCAAGCCAGTCTCCTGCCTCTCCCTCCCAAGTAGCTGGGACTACAGGCGCCCGCACAATGCCCGGCCATTTTTTGGTTGCAGCCATCATTGTTGTTTGGCGAGCCCGGGCTGGATTCGAACCTGCCAGCTCAGGTGTATGTGGCTGGCGCCTTAGCCCGTTGAGCCACAGGCACCAAGCCAAGAGGGAACATTTCTTAAACTGATGGAGGACATCTACAGCAAACCTACAGCCAGTATCATATTGAATGGAATAAAATTGAAATCATTTTCACTCAGATCAGGAACCAGGCAAGGATGCCCACTGTCTCCACTGCTTTTTAACATTGTAATGGAAGTCTTAGCCACAGCAATCGGGCAAGAGAAGGCAATCAAGTGTATCCAAATAGGACCAGAGGAGATCAAACTTTCACTCTGTGCAGATGATATGATTATGTATCTGGAAAACCCCAGGAAATCAACTACAAAACTCCTAGAAGTGATCAAGGAATACAGCAATGTCTCAGGATACAAAATTAACACTCACAAATCTGTAGCCTTTATATATACCAACAATAGTCAAGGGGGAAAAAACAATCAAGGACTCTATTCCCTTTACAAGAGTGCCAAAGAAGATGAAATATCTGGGAGTGTATCTAATGAAGGACTTGAAAGATCTCTATAAAGTGCACTATGAAACTCTGAGAAAAAAAATAGCTGAAGATGTTAACAAATGTAAAAATATACCATGCTCATGACTGGGAACAATCAACATTGTTAAAATGTCTATACTACCTAAAGCAATCTACAGATTTAATGCAATCCCTATTAAAGCACCTTTGTCATGCTTTAAAGACCTGGAAAAATTACTACTTCGTTTTATATGGAAACAGAAAAAAAACCTCGAAGAGCCAAGACATTACTCAGAAATAAAAACAAATCGGGAGGAATCACACTTCCAAACTTCAGACTATACTATAAATCAATAGTGATCAAAGCAGCATGGTACTGGCACAAAAATAGAGAGGTAGATGTATGGAACAGAATTGAAGACCAAGAGGTGAACCCAGACACTTATCATCATTTTATCTTTGATAAGCCTACCTAAAATATAAATTGGGGGAAAGATTCCCTATTCAACAAATGGTGCTGGGTGAATTGGCTGGCAACCTATAGAAGACTGAAACTGGACCCACGCCTTTCTCCTCTAACAAAAATTGACTCTCACTGGTTAAAGGACTTAAACTTAAGATATGAAACTATAAAAATTCTTGGAGAGAGTTCAGGGGAAACATTTGGAAAAATTGGTCTGGGAGAATACTTTATGAGGAGGACACCCTGGGCAATTGCAGTAACATCAAAAATACATTACTGAGATCTGATCAACAAAAAAGCTTCTGCATTGCCAAGAACACACTAAGTAAAGCAAATAGCTCTCAAAATAGGAGAGGATTTTTGCAAGATGTATTTCCGACAAAGGTCTAATCCACAGAGAACTCAAACTTATTACTAAGAAAAAAACAAGTGATCCCATTTCACTGTGGGCAAGAGACATGAACAGAAGCTTCTCTAAGGAAGACAGGCGCATGGTCTATAGACACATGAAAAAATGCTCATCATCTTTAATCATCAGAGAAATACAAACCAAAACCACTCTGAGATACCATCTAACTCCAGTAAGAGTAGTCCACATCACAAAATCCCAAAACTACAGATGTTGGTGTGGATATGGAGCAAAGGGAACACTTCTGCACGTTGGTGGGAATGCAAGCTATGACGTTCCTTTTGGAAAGAAGTTTGAAGAACACTCAGGAATCTAAATGTAGACCTGCTGTTTGATACTGCAATTCCTCTTCTAGGTGTATATCCAAAGGACCAAAAATCATTTGACAATAAAGATATTTCCATCAGATTGTTCATAACAGCTCAATTCATGATTGCCAAGTCATGGAAGAAGCCCAAGTGCCCATCGACTCAGGAATGAATTAATAAATTGTGGTTTATGTATACCATACAATACTATGTAGCATTAAAAAAAAAAATGGAGACTTTACCTCTTTTATGTTTACATGGATGGAGCTAGAAAACATTCTTCTTAGTAAAATATCTCAGGAATGGAAAAATATATATCCAATGTACTCAGTACACTGTGAAATCAATTTATAATCATTCACACTTGCATATGAAAGATGAAACACAACTATAGCCTAGGATGAAGGAGGCAAGGGGAGAGAGAGGGGAAAGGAGGGGGGGAAGGGAGGACAGTGGGTCGATAAGAGGGAGGGTTAGTAGGGGGACCACACCTATGGAGCATATTGCAAGTACAAGTTGGATCTATCAGGTGTAGAACACATATGTCTTAACGCTGTAATTGGGGAAATGAGGTGAAGGCTATGTTGATTAGTAGGATGCAAGCACTCCAATTTGTACAAATAATCAACACGTTGAATCCCATAATGGCATAAATGTATTCGTGATCTATGTACAAATGACTTAATAAAAATATATATATATATATATATTACATGATCATCATTAAACAATGAGATCTCTACTGAACTTCAGCCAAGTATCTTCAAGTAACTACCACATAATTTCATAAAGATGAGCTACCTCAAACCCAATCACCAAATCAAACTCAGTCCCTCTACCCCCTCACTCACCTGAAAGCCTTCCTGATTTGCTGATTTTTGCCAATATCATTTTACCAAGCATAATGTAATTCATGTTACATTTACTCATTTCTCACTTCTATGTGTCTTGACCTCTACCTTGAATGTATGCTCTCTGACAGCAGACTAAGGTACATTTTGGGGAATTGCCTCTGTGTGCTAAACACATGAATGCAGCCTGTATGCTAAGTCATGCCTCACTTAATGATAGGAATACTTTCTGAGAAATGTGTTATTAGGCGATCTCATCATTGTGTTAGTATCAGAGTGCACTTACACAAACCTAGATGGTATGGCCTACTTCACATATAGACTATATGGTATAATCTATTGCTCCTTGGCTACAAACCTCTACAGCATGTTACTATACTGAATACTGTAGGCATTTATAACACAATGGCATTTGTGTATTTGAATGTATCTAAACACAAAACAATACAGTAAAAATACAACATTTTAATCTTATAGGACCACTGTCATGTATTTAGTCCTTGACTGAAAGATCCTTATGCAGTACATGGTTCCATAATATTATCAAAAAAGACGTAAATAAGTATACCTGGCATTCACTATCAATGATCTATTTAACATTTTGAAAACCAGGTGGTGCCTGTAGCTCAGTGGGTGGGGCACTGGTCACATACACCTAGGGTGGTGGGTTCAAAGCCAACCCCGGCCAGCTAAAAACAGCAATGGCCAGGCATTGTGGCAACCACCTGTAGTCCCAGATACTTGGGAGGCTGAGGTGAGAGAATCACTTAAGCCCAACAGTTGGAGGTTGCTGTTAGCTGTGACACCACAGCACTCTACCCAGGGCAACAGCTTGAGATTCTGTCTCAAAACAAAAAAGAAAAACATTTTGAAAACCAAAATACATCTCAAATTTTACATTAGCGACAAAACCTCACACTACTCTAATTACCATAATTCCTCCCTAATATCACTATCATTGATCACGTCCTTCAAATATTCAGCAAGTATACAGACATTTTAGGTTCTACACATTATGCAGGAAAACTATAATCTTTTAAAGTCACTGCAACTAATGCAACAAGAGCAAAAAACAAGAATATAAAAGTTTAGGAAAAGAGATAAAAAATCAACCAGAACAAAAAAGCTGGTATCACTTATACCTAAAATAATCAAAAATTCAACTATAAAACTATTAGAAACAAGAATTCAAAAGGAGGACTTATTATTTAACAGATAAAATGTTAAATATATGAAATAAAAAGCTTTCTTATATACAACTGGATACTGTATAAAATGGAAGATGCCATTTCCAGCAGCAAGAAATTTAACAGAGAAACTTAAGCATAAACAATAGCAATTTAAAAAAAGGAAAGACTGGGCAATGCACAGTGGCTCACACCTGTAATCCTAGCACTCTGGGAGGCCGAGGAGGGTGGATCACCTCCTCAGTTTGAGACCAGCCTGAGCCAGAGTGAGATCTCATCTCTAAAAACAGCTGGGTGTTGTACTGGGTGCCTGTAGGCCCAACTACTCAGGAGGCTGAGACAAGAGAATCACTTGAGCCCAAGGTTTTGAGGTTGCTATGAGTTGTGACACCACGGCACTCTACCCAGGGAAACAAAGTGAGACTCTGTCTCAAAAAAAAAAAAGAGAGAAAGACGTTAAAATGCTATTAGAAACCCAAAAAGAGATTTAAACAAATAAAATAGTTCAGTTTTCCACACTCTTGGCTAGAAAGGTACACAACATACATCATAAAGTTGTTGATTCTCCTATAAATACATAGAAATCCTAATGGCAAAGTCAATGGTAAGTCAATCGGGGAAAGGGATATCAACTTTGAAAGGGCATGGGAACCTTTCTAGGTGATAGAAGTGGTCTGTATCTAGATGTGGGGATTACATAAGTGTATGGGCTATTGGGCTGTACATGTAACGCTTGTGTATCTTACTATATGTAAGTTTTATATATAGTAAGTAAAAGTAAAATGTAAATATAGTAAGTAAAGTATAGTAAGTAAAATGAAGTGATCCCAACGTTAACAGCAACAAGACTGGTAGAGAAGGGGTACAGACTAGACTAGATGGATCAATTCTAAAAGTTCCTATATAATAAGAGAGAAGCCAGGAAAAAAATTTCTGAAAAATAAGAGCAATGGCTGGGCAGGGTAACGCATGCCTGTAATCTCAGCACTTTGAGAGGCTGAGGCAAGGGGATCATTTGAAGCCAGGAGTTTGAAACCAGCCTGGGCAATATAGTGAAACTATAGTTACAGCTAAGTTTTGTTTAAAACTTAGCCAAGTATGGTGGTGCACACGTGTAGTCCCACCTACTCTGAAGGCAGGAGGATCACTTGAAACCTAGGAGTTCAAGGCCATAGAGAGCTATGATCATGCCACATGCACACCAGCCTGGGTGACAGAGTGAGATGCTGTCTTTAAAGGAAAAAAATGTATTTTTAATTAAAAAAAAAGAGAGAAAGTAAACTAGCCCTATCATTACATATATCATTAAATTACAATAATTAAAACAGGATGGCTTGGTTCCCAAATGGACAGATTGGTCAATGGAACCAATAGTACAAAACATACTTGGAAATCCATTAAATGATACAGGTAGCATTTTAAATCAGTAAGACAGAGATTATTTAATAATCAATGCTGGGACAACAGGATGGTCACCTGATACAAAAAAACAAGGTTGAACCTACATGTAATATTCTACCTTAGAAAGGAAAACAGCAAATTAGAAAAATATTTCCTGAAGATAGCATGGAGCTAATTTCCCTAACATAAAAGTAAATCCTACTAATCTAGGAAAGCGGGCAACAAAGTAATAGAAAAATATGCAAGGATAAGGAACAGTTCACAGTAAAGAAAATACAGACAGCCCTTAAAAGAAGTGGGCTGAGGCAAGTGGATCCCTGGAGCTCAGTAATTCAAGACCAGCCTGAGCAAGAGAGAGAACATGTCTCTACTTAAAAAAAAAAAAAAAGAATAGCAGGGCAATGTGGCAGTGCCTATAGTTCCAGCTCCTCAGAAGGCTGAGCCTGAGAATTTGAGGATTTGAGGTTGCTGTGAGCTACAAGTAGGGCGAGAGTGTGAGACACTGTCTTTAAAAAAAAAAAAAAAAAAGCGGTGACTGTGGCTTAAGGAGTAGAGTGCCAGCCCCATATGCCAGGGGTGGCGGGTTCAAGCCCGGCCCAGGCCAAAAACTGCAAAAAAAAAAAGACAAATAAAAAAAAATAAAAGATGTTTAATTTCACCCAAAGAAGTGACAAGGAAAGAAGCAAGCATCATTACACACAGTACTAGGGGAATGTAGCTGAACAACCCCTACAGGTTGTGCTTCAGCAATATACATTATGCCAAAAATACAAATGCATACTTTAGCAATTCTACGTCTGGAAACTGATCCTATACATTGCTATACAAGTGTGATATGATGTATGCACAGGTAATCCACTGCACCATGGCTTCCAATAGCAAAAGACTAAAAACAATCTAAATGTACATCAAAAAGAAATTAAATAAATGGCACATCTATATAATGATGTTATGAACTGAATGTTTTTGTCTCTTCAAATCTATTAGCTGAAGCCTCCAATATTATGATATTTGGAGATGGGGACTTTGGGAGGTATTTAGGTTTAGATGAGGTCATCAGGGTGGAGGCCCCAGGATAGGTTTAGTGTCTTTATAAGAGGAGGAAGAGACCAAAGCTATCTCTGGGCATGTAAGGATACAGCCAGAAAGAAGCCACCTATAAAACCAGGAAAAGGGCATTCACCAAGCAACCAAATTGGTTAAGCAACCTAATCTTAATTTTCCCAGCTTCCAGAATTATGAGAAATAAATTCCTATCGTTTAAACCATCCAATATATGGTATTTTATTACAGGAGTCCATCGAGTGGTTTCAGACAAATGGAGTACCATAAAACCGTTTTAAAAAAACAAACCAAAAAAAAAGGTATTACTATTAATATACTGATATGGAATAATCTCTAAGTCATACTGTTAAATTAAAACAAAAGAGACAGTATATATGGTATGCAACAATTTAGATTTAAGGGGGCAGAGGATATAATCCTTCAATTCAATGACAAGGTGGAAATCCATAACGCTTTTAGAAATAAAAGTTCTTCAGTAGGTTTAGTACAAACATATTAGGTGGCAAAATCTGACAAGAACAGGCATAAGACTTTAAAATCCTTATACATCCTACTTACTACCCTATTTATGCTTTCAACAGAGAAATATTATTGTGTTTGATTATGAAATGCTACCACCTCCTACTAGGGATCTTGGATAATACAATAAATATACTACATTATTTTTCCACAATTAAAAAAAAAAAAAAACCTTAATTCTAAAATACATCTAGACCTACAGTTTTAAATAAGGGATTTTGTATATATACATATATATCTGTATTTACTTGTATATTATATAAACTATCTTTGGAAGGATTCACAAGAACCTTAACACTGTTTCCAGGTAGAGGAACTATGTGGCTGTGTATTTTGAATCAAAGTGAATGCCCTAGTCAAAACATTAATAAATAAAAGGCAAATAAAATCACTAAAATTTTTAATTATATCCTCACTAGTAACAGATAAAGCCAGATGCTTTGCTTTTTGTGTGTATGTTTTGACTAAAAAGTTACCCTTTCTCAAATCAGAGGGAAATCTATACAACAATAGCTTTATTTTATCTCACCTTTGGTTAACTCAAATGGAATCTGCAACTCAAGGAGCCACCCTCCCTGAACAAGTCAGAAAACTGTTGAGTTTCTAACTCATTAATAGCTTTTAGTAAACAGCAACTTCCTGATGTTTTTGACGTTTCCTGCTAAGCAATGCAGGTGTGTGTGGCTGTTTTTCTGTTACAGTGTCCCCAGATATAAGGCAAGTGACAAGCCTGGACCTCTTAGCACTCCTACTAGGGATACTCTTAGCACCAGGAAGCAGTAAAGCCCACATTTCTCAATACTGAAAGAAGACTTAAAGTGCTCCTAACACAGATCTAGCCGTAAGTCATAACGCTTTTAATACAAGAGTTTGAGGATTCCAGGTAGTATCCGAGTAGCACCTTTTCTACTCATTTTCATATACTTACTCTGATACTCTTGTTGCAGTCCAAAATGACTTTGAGGTGACTATAACATTTGCCTTTTCTTATGCTTTGGATTTTGATTAGTCAGTACTACACACTCAACTTAAACCAGAAATTAAAAAAGAAGTCATATTGCTTTCTAAAGTTATAGAGTAAATATAAAGGCACAACCAGAGATGTAAGGTTTGCAAGTAACAAACCAAATGTCCCAATGACAAAAGAAATTCCCAATGAAATGACTAACAATTTTTGCTTCCTTCTGTTATGACATAAATGCACATATTCTGTCCTTATCTTCTGTCAAGTTATACTCAGATCACTGAAGGCAGAAAATGACTTCTACTTCCATTGGTCCCTTCATAACTTATACTTGCATTGGTATAGAGTAGCTTCTCAATAAATGCTGCTTTCATAAAAGTAGTGTCATTTTAAAGTTGCTGTCATCAAGAAGGAACGAGAAATTTAATGTATCCTTATAACCACAGAAACACTACACAGAAACCTTAGAAAACTTAGGAAAGCATAGAAAAGATAGTATTTTTACAACACTATTAAAAAAATAATTTCCCTTATTTTTCTAGAGACCTCTAGAAAATACTTAATGAATTGCTGTGATCACTAGGTCTCTGACAAATTTGTAATCTTCACCGAGTCAAAGATGCTAATAAAATTAAATTTAAAAGACATGACAATATTCCATTTTCTTCAAATGTGTTAATATGACAAAACTAAGCTCAGTTCCTGAATTCCCATTCCTTTAGAGAGCTGTCAAAATAAACCTAGAAAAACTTAGGCAATACTCTGCTGTTAGAAAGGGTAAAGAATGGTAAAGCAACTTTATATCAGAAAATGTGGCAAATGCTATCCCTTCAATATTTGCTTTTGGAACACTTCCAAATTTTAAGGCCGAGAGAATTACTGGTCCAAATGTTAACATAAATCATCTTAGTCAATTCAGATTAGATGAGATGATCAAATTTAAATGAACCTTCTCCCCCACCCCATCCCCAGACGCAGAGGGAAACAACTGGAGTATTCTGAAGAAAGAGAATGCATGTAGTACACTAAGGTGGTTTTAAATTTACTTGGCATTTTGCATTTGTTTAAAGTTAAAAATAATAAGTAATAACAATAGCTAAAACTTCCTAAATACTTGTATCTACTGTTTCAGATATCATACCAGTGCCAGGCACTTAATAATGCAGTACCTTATTTAAACGTCACAGCCCTATGAGGTTATGTGCTATTATTATTCTCATCTGACAAATAAAACAGGCCCAAATATGATATATGTATAACTTAAACTAGCCTACACCACATAGTTAGATTTGGAGTATGTATTAGATGTCAGGATTGACCCTAAACCTCATGTTAGCAATTACTATAAGGTTTGAGTTCCTTAACTTTCTAAACAATTGGCAGATTTTAACTAAATCTGATGTACTATTAAAGGCTAACAGAAAACACAGACATTTGCTGTATCTGTGATAAACTCCATCGCCATAAAAGAGAATGGCAGTTCTTAAGTTTTCCAAAGGGTCTTATACATAGACACAAAATTTTAAAAAATTGGATTTCGATGAAACTTAGTCCACCCAAAGATTTGTTTCTTTGGGGGAAGCCCTCTCATATGTATTTTAAAAGAACATAAATGCACTATTTGGAGATGCCTTAAATTTCACCCCGATCATAAGCTTCTTGAGGATATAAACTCTTCATTTCCACATCTTCTACAACATAAGGGCATCAAGCCTCCTTAGAAGGCACGGTGCTATGGAATGAATAAAAATCTACCATTCAAGGAATCTCTAGCTTATGGTGAAGCTTTCTATTTATTTTATAAGTCTAGATATTAAAGAAAAAATTTAACTCAATAATTTTTCTTGCTTTGAAAATTACAAGTCTAATTTTGATTACTGTTCTTGACCTGAGCTTCTCATTATCACCTAAGAAGGATTCTTTTTTGGTCCCAAAATGTTTTCTAAAGAACCACGTGAAGAACAATACTTCTTTAAAGAAAAAAACAAAAAACAAAAAAAAACTGTGTAACAGCTTCAGTTTACAGTTCTAAAGCCAAAAAAGCTAAGTAACTTGCCTAAGGCTCCAGAGCTTATTGCTGACAAAGTCCAGATGTTCTGACAGAACTGAGAAGGTGAATCTGGGTTTGATTCCTGGATTGCTCTAGTTTCACTTACTGCCCTGAATGACAGAATAACTCTTATTTCTATATTCCTGTCACCTTTTAGGTGGTAAATTCTGTTGAATCAGAACTCATTTCTGAAATCAAAGTTTAAGTTAACCTGCATTAGAATAAGAATGTAAAGCTTACAAATGTTCAGGTAAAGAGCTGATGACTAAGACAACAAGCAGTGCCACTGCAATAGGCAGATGATTCACATATAACACTATGTAGTTATAATGACTTCCCTGCATTACATCAATCAGGAAGGCTTCTACTACCCATACCACTGACTTGACCAGAGACCTCTAAAGAGCTGGAATCTTAATGGCAGACATTATTTTACACTTCTACATACGCAGCAAAGCATCTCAAACATGTTTGGTTGATGCCTCAATTATGCCAAAATTCAACCCACTAGCAAAGCTAGACTAACAATAAGCAGGATCCTATTCAACAACCTCTTAGTTACCAATAGATAGTTTGTGACTAATCGTTCAACAATAAATTATTTGAAGTTGTATCACCAGAGCATTTAGTATCCACACAAGATCATTTCCATAATATTAGACATTAAGTAGTTAAGATTGCAACTGCATTCACATTAGTACAATATATGTATTCTTACACTAATTTCCTTTCCAAGTGGCGCTTTCCTCAGGAAGGATATACTTTCCAATTCTGCCAAGAAGATTCACTCTCTGGTAATTCAGTCATGACCCCAACTAAGGCAGGAAGGGTCTGTTCTTAAATCTCACTTTAAGGGAGCCCTTTTCAAAAATTCATTTAGAAGAATAAACTTACTAACAAAATCAGTGCTATCTCTCCCTAACATAATTTGGAGTAGACATGGAATAACTGCTAATGGGTATGGAGCTTCTTCTGGGATGACAACGATGTTCTGGAATTAGTGGTTATCAGTGCCCAACTTTATGGATATATTAAAAACCACTGAAATGTATGCTCTAAAAGGATGAATTTTATAGTATGTAAATTAATTTTCAATAAAGCTGCTATTTTTAAAAACCAACAGAATCTGGAAAACAAAATAACACAACTCTTGGTCTGTACATTGCCTGGGAGCTACTGATTATCAGTAATCCTTACTGGAATCTGATATACCTTAACCAGGTAAAGCAATTAAAAATTTGGTTATCATTTTTTTGTTTCTTCAGTCTACATCAAACAGTAAGTTCAGTTCAAGTTCTTTCCTATCCAAAAACAAATGATGAAATGTATTAATTACGGAGTACAAAAGAGCTGTAACTTGGATAAATCAACATTTTTTACAGTTTTAGGCCCACATGCTTTGTCAGTAATGTTAGTACAAGTTAAAATTTAAAATTAAGCATTTCTAATAAAAGGTTCTAAAATGTTACTAGAAATTAAATATTTCTAATAAAACATTTATACAGCTTTTGTTCTAGCTTTTCTATTTAAAATAAGAGTCACCAAAAACTTTTCAAATAATACTTACAAATGTATAAATGCGATCATTTTAGATACAACTGAAATACCACTCTTAGTAATCCATGCATGTACTCTACAACCTATGCTGCTTTATTAATCATATTAGAAAACATTTAGACAACATTTTATTATAGGATAGTGAATAGCCCAGAAATAGTAAGAAAAAAACTGATTCTAAAGTGATTCAAAGCCCCTGTCGTCATAGACCTGATCATTTAGCCATCTGTGAGAGTTGCATGAAGGTTCTGAAACTTTATAAAAACGTTAAAAGTGTTTTTTAAAGGCTTGATTTAAATATTACCAATTACAAAGAGCTTTTCATCAATCCAACTTTTATTGAACACTTACTATATTCCAGTCTAGGTTATGGAGAAACAAGATGCAAAATAGGCCTGCCCTCAAGGAAGTTCCATTTTGGTTGCTTGCTTTTGTCAGGCACAGCACAAACATGTTCACTTACAGCATCAGACCTCCTAAGTTTAATGTTAACCACAGCAGGGGAATCTGAGGTAACCATTATAAAAAGCTGTTAAAGACTGTAAAGCTGTTAAGACCGGAAAAAATAAAATTTATAAATAAATAAAAGCGATTTTATATTTAGAGCAAATATAACTCTACTTGCTCACATAACATTTTATTTGGACTTTGATACACCGCTAAAAAGCAGTAAAACGACCCAGAGTATAATTGTACCTTCCTCAACACATATCATTTATATGACTGTCTCACTTAAAGGTACATCTACTGTACTTCAAAGAATCCTCTTACATTGAAAGATAATTCTCTTTCCCTTCAAACCTCTCCATCTGGGTACAGTACTGAACACTTGCTGAATGAATGGAAGAAATAAACAGATGTTCTAATTGCCAATGAGGTACTTGCTGGATGCTCACGTCAAAACGCCAACAGACTGAAAGATCAGAATTCTACTGGAAGGATCACTGAATTTCACAGGTAAAAAATAGTTATCACTGGACATTGTCTAATACCTTGTAGTATGTTATTAAATTCGCAGTAAAGACGAGAGAGAGAACTTACAGAAATTAACAGTGTTCATCACGGTACTTGGTTCTACGATCTCTGGATCCGTAAGCGCAAGACAAAGAAACGGGAACGGGGAGTGAAAAAGTCAAAAGGTCACCACCGAGCGATCCTCAAAAGAAATGCGCGCCGACCACTGAAGCTGGGGCCGAGGTCGATGGTCACCTCCCGCCTGAGCCCGGGCCTGGGCTCTCCCTCGCAGCCCAGAGCTGGAAGCGACCCCAGCCTTTTTCGGTGCCGCCGCCTGCCTTCGCCCAGAACGTTAGCACAAAGAAAGCACCGACAAACCAAATACGGTCCCCACGGACGAGGAAGATACATGGGCACCCGACGACCAGAGCGTTCTTCTCAGCTCCCGACGCTGGAGGAGGCAGCCAGGGCGCGGCGAGCCGTGGAGGCGCCGCCGTCCCGACATTCGCCCAAGTGTTTCAGAACTTGCCATCCACCCCCACCCCCACTCCATTTTATCCTCCCGACGCGGACGCGAAACCCGCGCGAAGAAGACGCGCGAGGACCAACGGGCAGCCAGAGCTCGGGGCGGAGGGCGGCTGGCCGCGGCGCGCTAGGGTCCCGCAGCCCCACGCCCCCTCGGCCGACCCCCGCCTCCCTGGCCGCTATTGTTCCCGCGCCGCCCCCGCCCGCCGCGCGCTCCCGCCCCCACTCCCGGGAGGGGGTCACGGTTGAGAAGAAGGCGGCGGCGGCACAATAACATAAACACGGCTCGGCCGTCGGTCACTGTAGCCCTGCGGCTCCTGCCCCACTCACCCGGCAGCTCAGCAAACGGCGACAGAGAAGCCCGTTGTGGCGGACGGGCGCCGTCCGGGCGGTCGCCGCTGCCGTTACCCAGGGCTGCTCCCGACTCCGCACTCTGGGCCGCGTCGTCCGGCCTCCGCCGCTCCGCTGAGTAACACGGACGCGGGCCGTCACCGCGCACGGCCGCCCACGTCATCGCGCAGGGTCCCGCCTCTCCGCCTCCCAAGCGGCCCGCGGGGCGGGGCAGCCCCGGGGCCCGGATTGCGGGGGCGGAGCTGCAGCTCGGGGGTGAGGCTACTCTGGGGCGCCTAGAGGACTAGCGGAGGTCGCCGGAAGGCGGAGCCGCGCAAAGCGCCTAGGAGAGAGCCTCATGAGGGGCGTGGCCAGGAGCCGGAGGGGGCGGGACCCTGCGCCGGCACGTGGCGGCGCGTGGCCGCCGCGAGCCTCTTGTGGCTGGCGGCTGCCGCCAATCTGAGCCTAGCCTGCCGGGCTCTTCGCCCTAGGGTTTGAAAGTCAGGTGTGCCTAGGCCAAACCTGCAAGGCAGGCGAACAGCACCCCTGCCCCGGCAAACGCCTAGAGACTAAGATCTCCGACTTTACGTTTCCTTCTGAGGACACCTGTCCAGCCTGAGGGAAATAAGTGTTCTTTTAGGCTCCCAAGATCAGCTGATTTCAGTTTTTCCAAGGTTCCAAGGTTCCTTGTTACATCATTTACTCATGAGGCCCCACAAAGTATGTAAATGTTAATTAGTTACGGAAGCGGTAAACTGACAAACCCTTAAATATCCAACAACGGATAGAAAGCCATTTCAATTACGTGCTTCCATGCAATTGAAAACATTTCAGCAATTTAAACGCCATGTGTTCAAGAAATTGTTAACAACACGGGAAAATGTTCACAATATGTCATTAAGAGAAAGAAGCAAGAAACAAGGCTGTATGTATAGAAAGATACCACTTTTGTGCTGTATATACGCACATAGAAAAAAAGCCTGGAAAATACGTCAAATTATTTTAACAGGGTTGTTCATCATTGCACTGTGGAATAAAAGGTGATTGGTTTTCTTTTATACTTTGGGCAGTTTCCCATGCTTTTCAAAAGGAACAATTGTGTTCATAATCACAGATAAATGAGTTATTTTAATAATGAATATGTAAGTATTTGTTCAATTGAGTAAATTCAGGTAGACTGCCCATTACATGTTGAGCTGGCCTGTTTCTAGTGATTCTGAAAGGGAACAAAGTGTGTACATTCATTCATTCATTCTCTTTCCATTCCCTCCCTCCCTGTCAAACTGCTTTATTTCCTCCCTTTATTTCATCAATATTTACCTCACGCCCATTCTGTGCAAGGAATAGAGCTTACAGACTTAATCACTATGATTTCAAAATAACAGTAAACAAATGCAAAATTATTGTTATTATAATACAAATTGATAAGGATACATAGTATTATAAAACCAATTGATACACTAATTAATAAGGCCAGGCAGTCCCTGAGGAACTGCCACTGGAGTTAAAAATAGGTTTGCATAGGCAGGGAATATTTTGAACAGAGCTAACTTGCTGTGCAAGACGCCTATGATGAGATGGAGCTGGGTAAGTTGGAGAAATTGAGGAAATATCAGCTCTGCTGGAAAAGCAAAGAAGAACGAGCTATGAGATGAAGTTGGAAAGGCTAGTAAAGGGATCAAGCCTAGTACAGCCACACTGGTTGTGTTGAAAATCTTTTTATCTTAAGTGTGATGGAAAGCCCCTGACATGTTCAGCAGAGGGAGTGGCAAGATCAGAATGGCATTTTGAAGATTCTTAATTGGAAGGAAGCTAGGTGGGGGTAGTAGGAGAGTAGATGCAGGAAGTAAAGGCTTGGGTGAGGGTGATGGTCTTGGGAATAGTTAAGTGGAAGGATCTGAGAATTGTTCACGAGATCCAATGTGCAGAACCTGCACACTCTGCAAGTGATGGATTAGGTGGCACAGTGAAAAAGCAGGTCTCATCAAGGAAAACTCATGTGTTTCCAGCATGTGGCCAAGGATAGATGTTTCTCATAGTTCACCAGGATGGGAATTTTAGAAGAAGACCACGTTGGAGTGGAAACATCATGAGACAGGTGGTTTGGTTATTTGAAAGCTTTTGAGATGCCTGAATGAAATTCCAAACTGGCAGTTAGATATACAGAGCTGAGGTTTAGCTAAATGAAAGATGATAGAGAGCAATGACGTGGAGCCATGGGATGGATGAGTTAGCTTAAGCCAGAAGGAGAGAAGGTAGTGAGTGAGAAGAGGGCTTGGAATCAGGTTTGCAGAACTTCAGCACTGAATGGCCTAGAAGAGCCTGTGATGGAGCTGCCAGGGAGGGAGAAGGAAAACGAGAGATTCAAGAAGAAAGGAGTGATCAATAATACTAAGCATAAGAGGAGGATTTAAATCCTGGAATAATACAACTAGAAGTGGATTAGAGTGGGCCAGGGAATGGATGAGAGATGAGAAAATAGAGGTGGTGAATATGGATGAGTCAAGCAGTGAAGCAAGACACAGGCATATTTTATAGCTGGGAAGACTCTCTTGAGAGGGAGAGATTGAATAAACATGGAAGAAAGGGAATAAATGTGAGTGTGTTACCCAGGAGAGCAGAGGATGTGATTGGGTACACAGGTGGAGATAGTGGCAGATATCTCCTACTCTCCACCAGATAAATTAAAGACCTGGAGGTAACAAAAAACTTTATAATCCTCAGAGCACTTCTGAAATGAGGGAAGTTGCTAAGAAGAGAGCCCCTAGAATGTTGCGCCCAGACCTATAATGCTATTAATAGCATCTGTTTCATTGAGTAGGGTGAGCTTCTGATTTAGCATCAGCCTACCACTGTCAGCTGCTGATTAACTGCATCTAGAAAATACATTCCACTTATTTACATGGATAGATGTGTCTGTGTGTGACTTCAGAAAACATTTTGCTACTTATAGTTGAATATAATCATCTCTGACACATGTATTCTACAAATTCAAAATGTTTTTGCAACCATATGTGGTGCTAGGCGTCCTTCCTTATCATAGAAGTCTTCCTTGTCAATCTGTAGGGGGATGAGTCAGAAAAAGAAGAAAACCTAAGAAATTCAGGCTTTGTTGCCTCTTTCCCAGGTGAGCTGTCTTGGGAATTGCTAGTCCTTGCTTGGGTCTTTCTGAGGCCGGGATGAGGGAAGGAGAGGAGGGAAGGTGTCGGGCCTCCTAAACTCGGTCTCTGCTGGAGCCCTGAGGAATGTTCAAGAAAAGGTTGCACCCTGTCCATAGTACCCCTTTCCTTATTATCTCCTCAGAACACACACACACACACACAGTGGATTGCACTGGAAACGGTGCTTTGCCTATGGTGCAAGTGACTATCACCACATTATTCACAGCACAGAAAGTGAAAGTTGACACTTCATCTCATTTCCTAGTTCCCTGCCCTCATCCCCCAGAGGTCTAGTTGATTTGGGGGTGGGGGAGGTGGGTACATGAAGTCTAAGGCCTGCAGGAAGGCATCTCTAAGAACCCTTCCTCTCTTCTGACCCTGCCTCTCCCACTTCCATTTGCCTGTGTCTTCCATTTGCCTTGCTCTCAAGCCTCCCAGTCTGGTTTCCCACCCACACTTTTGGTCCAGTCTCTTTTTCCCTCCACAGGAGGAAGAGGTTCAGCCCCTGGGTCAGTCACCATCTGACTCTGGGATGCTCTTGGAGGCTCTTCCAATGTAGAGCCTGCTGGCTCCTGAGAGGGCGGGACAGGCCCTGGTTACATGAGTAGAGTAAGGAAAGATGAGAGTTCAAATTAATTGCAAACTGATCTCTCCAACTACAAGAACCATGGCTTATTTCACTTGGGGTGGGAAAGGACCAAAATTGACCAGAAATCCTTGATCACAACTTAAACAAAATAAAGTAGCAACAGGAGTGGGTGGCACTCCATCTTGGCTTCCAGGTGCACACAAGATAGACATAACGAAGCTAGTCAAGTCCATAGATTGTGTCGACATGCATATTTCCATAAAAACATTGTCATCTTTTATGCTCCTAAGTGATTCTCACATTGTGGTTCCCAAGACCAGTAACATCAGTGTATCACCTGAGAACTTGCTGGAAATGCAAATTCTCATATTCACCCCAGCCTTGCTGAATCAGAAACCCTGAGAAAGGAGATAGGCAGTCTATGTTTTGATGAGCCCTCCAGCATTTCTGATGTCCATTCAAGTTTGAGAACCACTGCTACAGGACACTGGCTCTCAAGTCTGCCTGCACATTTGAATCACCTTGGGGACATTTTTTTTTTTGTAAATATATGTATTTTATTATACTTCATTACATTATTCCCCCCCCACCCCTCCGTGGTAAGACAGAATTGATTTACAGAAAAGAATACAGAAAACACCAAAGCTCCTGGTAGAGGGAGAGATTTCAAGTGGGGAGAGAGATGCTCTCTCTGTTCCTCTCCTGGTCTTTCCCCGTCTCCT
>CAUYRH010091547.1:0-32671 GCA_963574655.1 Perodicticus potto | reverse complement strand
AGACACCTGTGCCTTGGTGTCTCCTTCACTTTACACTTGGGACTAAATGTGGAACCCCCATTTCCTATGCCTAGGTCAGTTTCTTGTGAATTTCCTAGGCCTCAATTCCATGGATGGACTGTGTCCATTCATTGATACACTTGGTCACCTTGCCCCCGGCGGAAGGGACTGCTGCCATCCATTCATTTCCTGGCCAAGGAACACATACACCTATATATACCCTGAGGCTAGAGGCCTAGAGGAGGAGACGGGGAAAGACCGGGAAAGGAAGGGAGAGAGCGTCTCTCTCCCCACTTGAATTCTCTCCCTCTACCAGGAGCTTTGGTGTTTTCTGTATTCTTTTCTGTAAATCAATTCTGTCTTACCACAGAGGGTTGGTGGTGGGGGGGGGAAATAATGTAATGAAGAATAATAAAATACATGTATTTAAAAAAAAAAACACTCTGAAAAAAAAAAAAGAAGAAGAGGGATGAGGAAGCTTCAGGGCTAAAAAACACACAGAAGAAAAGGATGCTCTAAAGGATAGGGCAAAGCGAGAGAAAACCAAGGATAAATTGTAAAAATTATACTGTTGAGCTCTGATCCAGTGTTATAGGTGTAATAAACGTAATCATTGTGATAGTTACAGGATTATATTTTTAACTGCAGGGCACATAACAAAGTGTATTATGTGGCTGGAATAAAGACTCCAGAGGAGAAAATCTACATTAGACATTCAACTGTCTAAATTATCCTGCCTTCAAATTTATGAAAGCTGATTTAAAAACTTAACATTAATGATGAAACATTTAATAATATTTCTTATTACTATAGAAGACAAAGACAAATGTATTACTCTTAACAAATATTCTCAGATTGACACTTTGTAATTTAACATAAGGAAAAAAGAATGATATGTTTCTCCACAAAAATTTATACAATTTCGGGCAGTGCCTATGGCTCAGTGAGGAGGGCACCGGCCCCATATGCCAGAAGTGGTGGTGGGTTCAAATCCAGCCCAGGCCAATAACTACAAAAAAAAAAATTATATAATTTCTGGGAAACAGACCTTATATTAGCAATAGCACTGCCCTCCCAACAGCAGTTTTCTTATTTATTGTTTCCTTCTAATTGATATGCATTTATTATTGGTGCTTTATTTAACAAATAACAGATAGGATGCCAGATGCTAAACAATACTAATATTAAGTTATCTTAACAATGAAATTTTTTAAAGCCCATGTATATACTTCCTTTAGAGATTAAATAAATGAATGAATTCAAGTTTTATCCATTTATGAAATGGAATCATCTTTCAACTATAAAATTCCATGTACTGATCCAACTTTCATTTCTGCTTAAATATGATCTAAAATTTTAAGAGTAAGTTATTCTTTAGTGCCATGGGAGACGTGGAAAACCACCTAGTGAATCTGAGCAAAGTAACTTTCAATGCTTTTATTTTTGCCAGAAACTTTATCACTTTCTGTAGTAACTATTACCACTTTCTGTCTTGTTATCTGTGATTTTCATCCTATTTGGTGGCAATTGCCCTTATATTGGAGAAAAAGTATATATTTCAACTAGGTACAGAATTAATCTTTGTGTTGAGGTTCAGTGTTTTCCTTACACAATTACTTGCCAGAAGTAATATCTGAAATCACATTTTTCATGACTGTTCATCTTAGTTGTCATGTATCTCACATTTATTTTTCTAGTCTGTTTATGCCCCTAACTATGTTGACGCTCTGACAAACAGTTCTGCCTCTCCTAAATTGACAAGTTTGGAATACAAAGAGCAGTGTAGCATAAGTATTTTCCATCTTATATTTTGAGGACTATTTGAGTCTAATAACTTATCAGTGGAGATAGTGAAGATTATAAATAACGCGAAATAACATGATTTGACAAAAATTCCAATTTCCTAATTGCCATTTCAAATCTCTAGTTGAATATCAATATAACACATTCTAAAAGCCACAAAAAGCAAAGCGCTTAAAATATCAATTAGAGAGTTAAGGAAAAATTTCCCTCATCCCTATCCATCTCTTTTATTTGATAGCCCAAGAAGGCTTTAAATATATTTCAGAATATACAGAACCTGGGCTTTGAAATAAGACAAACCACCTCATATGTACAAAAGTGAGCTACACCTTGCTCTAGCACAGAAAGTGGCTGACCAAACTGTCTATGGAGAATTGACAATGTCATTTTTTCCCCAAGAGCCGAAAAACTCAAAAAGATTTGACCAATTTATTCTTTGAACTTTCTTAGAATTTTCCATACTAAGATGGAACTAGTAGACTATTCCTACAAGCTTTTTCCATATTTTGCAGACTAAAAGGAGAAAATAAGAAGAAACAATGAAATATACAAATATATAGACAGATTATGCTTGGAATTGTTTGTAGGACTAAAATTATCTAAGCTTGTATAAAAATTCTATGTACTTCACTATGTACTTCAATTTTGATTTCTTCAACAATAATAATTCTTGTTTTTAAATTAATTTTGGGGAGATTTTTTTGATGACTATTGTTTGTATTAATTAGTCCTAGAATTGTCAAATAAATAAAATAATAGACTAATACAAGTTGTTTATGAAGCAAGTATTAGTCTTGTGTCTGCATAAGACACTTTAACTTGTTTAATGCACACTATGATATATAAGTTAGGTACTATTATTATTCTTGATTTTACAGAAAGAAAATTGAGATCTAAGGCTAACCCCAGTGAAAGGAGTCAGAGTTAAGGAAATGGAGCTCTAATTAATTCACATTTTGAATCAAGTGCTGTTGCCTGAAATAAGAGAAGTATACAGAGATGAAAACAAATAAAATAAGTGTGGTCTCTCTCATTATTATTCACCTGCTTTTTAACAAGAGTGTCTACTTTTCTTCCTAGTTCTGGCTGAGTGAAAGAATTATACTTTTAAAATGTGCCTAGCATATTTTTTCTGTAAAGAAAAATAAAAGCTCTAAATTTCATCATAAAGACAAAAAAAAAAAAGTATATCAAATGAAATTTTAAAAACGTGGTGAGCAATTTTAAAGGTAATGCAAGATGTGGGGAGAAAACAATGCTAAGCCAACGTGCACATTAAAGGAAATAAGGTCTGCTGTGTTTTTTTTTTTTTTTTATCTTATCCTCTAAATGCTGAACTTTGTATAATCAAGACTTAAGTTTCTATTGCTCATAGTATCCAGACAGAAAATATAGTTTATTTATACCATTTCCTCTTTTTAAAAACCAGTTTTCTAGGGGAAGAGGAGATTTTTTTGTTGAATAGGAGCATCGATCATAGTTTAAACATAATTCCAGAAATGACAGCTACCTTATTTAGATAAGGTAACACATTACTGCTTCCTTTCCCCTCCCTTTTCTTATACAGTGAGATCTATACAGAGACAAAATTACTCTATCAGACCAAGTAAGTATCAAAGTCAGGCCTCATCATCTGCGTTTTAGGTTTTGTATCCCCTTGAATTCATCTTCGAGCTATATGAAGGACATTTGAAGTGGATTTCTGGTTTCTGTTGGTTACATTGAGTGATAATGCTGACTGAAATTATATTTTGGAGAAAGGTTATTGTCAAGAATTGTAGTGATTTTGAAATGCTGCTACAGGCTGTTAAGAATTGGATTAAAAAGAATGAAATAGCTCTGAATGTCAGTGTTCACTATTTAAAATACATTTTAAATCTTTCTAAAGTTCTAATTCACAAAGACTTTTATCTGTGGCATGGGAAATTCCATTCACAGTGCTTTATACCCTATACTCTGCTTTCATTTGCAGCCCCAAAAGGTAACCCTCTCTACAGATATTTACTTAATGAAATAAGATGTTAGTGAGCCTTTCTCTTCTTGCTCTGAATTCGATTATTCAAGTTGATGTGACCATAAGAATAGAAAGAAATAGATATTTAACTATCTTAAGATATAAAATAAAGGCAAAACAGATTTCTGTAAATGTTATAAAGAGAAAATATACTTTAATATACATAATAGGAGATTACTTTTTTCATATTAAAAATGGAGCTAGCAACACCCCATAATAGGTAAAACCCATCTTTATGTTTAGATGGAGTAGTCATTGATGTAGTTACATATAGGATTACAAAAAGATAGGCCAGCTCCCCAATGATTGCCTCACTGGCCTGCCTCATTGCTACTAAATAAAGTCATTTCATAATTCCTCTCAAAATGTATGTATGCTACATTAGAAACTGACAACAGATTTTAAAATAAAAAAAAATTCATATGGCAAAGACCAGTAAGGAAGGGAGAATATACTGCTATTTAGGTTTTTAAAAGTATTTTATTATTAATGCTAATAATAAATAAATTTTTATGCAGGTATATAAATTCAAGAAGAAAGCAAAGAAGAAAATAATTTCACCTTTACCACTCAGCCTTGGCCAATGTCAATATAGTTTGAATATCTTTGTTATCTTTATTATTATTATTTTTATTAAATTATAGCTGTGTACATTAATGCAATCATGGGGTACAATGTGCTTGTTTTATACACAATTTGAAATATTTTCATCGAACTGGTTAACATAGCTTTCACGGCATTTTCTTAGTTGTGTTCAGACATTTATATTCTACATTTAGTAAGTTTCACCTGTACCCTTCTAAGATACACTGTAGGTGTGGACCCACCAATTACTATTATGCAGCCTTAAAGAAAGATGGATACTTTACCTCTTTCATGTTTACATGAATGGAGCTGGAACATATTCTCCTTAGCAGAGTATCTCAAGAATGGAAGAAAAAGTATCCAATGTTTTTATTATTTTAAAAACCCACTTTGTTTTGGTAAAAACTGACGCATTCAAATAATGAAGTTTGCAAACAAGTTAGAAAATTATATAAAAAATACAAATCCTGCCACTTGTCGATGACTATCATTAATACTGGGTATGTAAGTTTGTAGCAATCTTTATGTGCATGTATCAGACGCATCCATTATAAAATGCATGGATTATGAGAAAGATGGAGATATCAATAGACAAACGGCATATAAATCATAGAGGTAATACTGAAATAGAGAAAGTATTTGGAAGATTCAAGTAACTCCTTTGAAGTCTAAGGACTGTAACCATGACCTATGGGCAGTTTTCAATTCTTTGCTTATTATGTAAGTTATTATTTATATGTCATCTATTTTTAACATTTATAATGCCCTTTGTGGTGCTTGGTATTAATTATATCTTTAAAATGATTTGGTATTCATCATCAAGCTGCTGCCATGGGTTTCCCTTCCACACTTAAAAAAATTTTAGACATCAGATAATTGCATAGATTTTGAAATTAATACTTACAAGCATACCATCATGTGAAAGGTTCACATGTGTTTCAGAATGTCTATCTGTTGGTTTTTACTTGTCGACAACCATGGTTTATTTTAGTGTGCACAGATCAGAGTTTCCCTGAGAACTTGACAGATTCTTCCACAATCTCTTGATATTAAACATTGCTTTAGGCAATTTGGAAGTCAATCTTACATTTTTTCCAATATGATTATTGACTTTTTCTTTTCTAATAATTGAAAAATTATTTTCTTAATTATAAAATCCAACTGATCAGTGAAGTTATGTAAGTCTTCTAAAATTTTGTAAACCAACAATTTCCTGTTAAACGTGTCTTCCTATGAGATTCAACTTTTTTTTCTAGTGAAGAAAAACTTCTAGAATTACAACAATGAATTTATATACTTTTAATTTTCTGTACTCATCACTTTTTATTATTTCAAATTTAGAGGCATAAACTATACATATGCTAAGTGACTTTTTATTTTACATCTTTTAGTACCTTAGTAATTGGCCAAACCGATTTTAGTCAGCATATTAATTATGATTATTTTAAATTGTGTTTATTTAAAAATAATTTTTAGCAGTACATGGGTGTAGAGATAAAGGAACTCCTACACTGTTCAACTGCAAAATGACATAGTCTCAGTGGAAATTTGTTATGGTTATATGTAGAAATATTTCAAGGTATGCCTATACATGGGGTAGTATACATAAATATATTTCATTGTTCAGTTAGCTCAGTGGTTCTCAACCTTCCTAACGCCGTGCCCCTTTAGTACAGTTCCTGTGGGTCGCAACCCACAGTTTGAGAACCGCTGAAGCTGAGAAGGCCTAGAAACAACACTTCAGTTGCAACGAATACATGTAAATCTCAGATATTGATATCTAATGTTTTTGAACAAAAATATTCAACCTTATGGAAAAATGACTGATTCTAGGACTTGGAATGGAAATAACACAAGATTGGTCTGGAGGCTCTTTAAGTACCGGATAATAAGTACTCAAAGAAACAAAACAAAACAAAACCAACAACAAAACCCCAGGGATTGGGGCATCTCAAAGCTATGTGGGAGACAAATGAAAGAACTCATAACAGACAAAGTTGAAATAATTTGTGCAATAAGGAATAGTATTTTCTTAGAACACAAAATATCAAATAAATATCCATGAGTCCTAACAATACATAAATAGTATGTACAATAATTAAAAAATAAAAATGGGCAAAAATGAACAGATTGTCTATGATGAAAAATGCACATAATCCACATACTGATCCTCAAGAATGTGGAAGATAAGTCTTCCCTCATGTTGTGACTTTCTTCCAATGAGTGTGACATTGAAAGAAGGGAAAAAAACTAACTTTACTCTGTAGAAACATGAAAAATGCTAATCTAGTATTGTGCCCAGCTCAAGGGATCCCCCACATAAATCAATGAGAAGCTAAATCCGATGCAATAGCAAGAGGTTTATTTACAAATCAGCCCAGGCTGGGGTCTTGTCACACCTGGTGCAGCAGGAAAACAGAGAAGCCCTCGGCGTGGAAAAGGAGGGGGTTTTTAAGGGTAAAGAAAGGAAAAAGGGAGGGGGGTGTGGGTGAGCTGATAGAGGTCCAGGGGACTGAGTAATACTTGTCCTTGGCTAGTCTGGGAAGGAGCTGCTATCACTCGGGGCGGACACAAGGACGAGAGGCGGGAGAGGGAGTGAGTTACTTAACGCTTTCGGTATGCATGCAGCTGCAAAATGAAGGCTGAGGAACAAGATGGAGTTAGTTTTAATAAAATGGAGTCAGCTTGGTCTTTACACTAGCAAGGAGATTAAGGTGAATATCAACAGTAATAAATAATGTCTCTACTATATGTCTTTTATATTCTGTGAAAGAAATGGGCAAATCACATCTGTGGCCTCCCTCCCCAAATTTATAACTCTAGTTTAATCATGAAAGACAAAATAATATAAATGTCAATATAAAAGCATAATACAAATATCTAAATAATATTCCATAAAATGTCAAGGTCATCAAAAACAAGGCAAGTCTTATAAAATGCCACAGCCAGAAAGAACCTAAGTAGACATGATGACTGAATGTAATTTACTAGACTAGATAGAAACTGGAATGAAAAAAGATATTAGTTCAAAAACTAAGGAGAGTGAGTAATGTATTTACTTTAGTAAGGGCAACATACAAATAGTGGCTCATTAATTCTGATGAATGTGCAGAACTCATGTGAGATAGTAATAATAGGGAAAATAGAGTATGGTGTCTATGGGACCTCTGTCTTTTATCTGGGATTCTGGTTCAGTCATTGCCTCTGTGTCAATTAGCCCATTAACCTTTATAAGAACAAAAAAAAAAATCCTGAATTAAGGAACAATTACAATCTCTTTTAGACCCTTTACTTTTTAATTGATACAATAAATATTTATTGACTGTTACCCTGCAAAGCAATCCTTCCAAAGCATTATTCCCCATGGTGTTTCATAGCAGTCAACTGCCACCTCTCTTTCTCAGAGAGGTTAGAGTTTATTAAGAAACAGATATTAAACAATCTGCTATGGAAATGATTATTTAAAGACAATTTTAAGTATTAAAGAACACTTTTGTTATAACTAGATAAATGAGATGCAAATAGAATGATGTCTTTGGACGAGGTGGGGGGATTAAATATCACTGGGCTATGTCGTATTGGTTCTTAAAAAGCATGCCAGGGAATTTGGTCACTTTCTTAAAAGCAGTAATAAGCCATTTAAAGATTTAATGATAGGCAGAGTTGACATGACAGGATTTGCATTTTTAAAAGGTGACAGGAATAAATGTAGAAAGACAAATTTGCAGAAGATAGGACTGCTCCGGATGTAAAATCAGGATATTTATTGTAACAAAACATTGGGTATTTTGACAGGAGTTTTTGCCTAAATCAAACTATCTACTTATTTCTTCTTATGGGAGAAATTTGATTAAACATCATAATCAATGTTTAGCAATCCTACAAGTAAAATACCAAGAATTTCTAACACTCATCTTCTTACAAAATGATGAAATTATTTACTACATTATGAAATGAATATTTTAAAAATAAGTCACATAGAAAAGTCGAATTTAAGAAGAGACACAATTTTTGAGTAGAATTCAAAAGATACTTAGTTGTTAAATTTTTTGCTTTTAATTTCAGCTGGCTTTTACTTTTCTTAGTTGCCTTGTTTTTTTTTTTTGCTTTTTGTTTTTTTTTCGTTGTCCTTCCTTGTAGTGATTCTCATGCTGGTTGCCTCCCAAGTATCTGGAATTGCAGGCGCCCACCATAACGCCCAGCGGTCTTCTTTCCTGGTAGTAGAGACGGGGTCTTTTACTCTGGCTCACTTATGCTTATGCTGGTCTTGAACTCTGTGAGCACTGGAAATCCACCTGCCTCGGCCTTCCACAGCACTGGGACTACAGGTGTGAGCCACTACACCCGGCCTGTTTTTAAAATTTTTTAATAAAAGACTATTTACCAAGAACAGGTGTAAATGTTCTTTGGAAGATGTCAAAGAAATAAAACAGAGAAATTGAACAAACTACTGAAGAATTACAGTATTTTTTTATATTCCCAATCCTTTTCCTCCACCATTGTGGTACAGTTGATGAACATACTTGGACGTGTCATAATCATCCAGTTCATAAAAGGATACATTAGGTTCAGTACTGGGGTTCACGATAAATTTATAATAATATTTAAATATTTTATAGGATAATTTTACTGTCCTACAAAGAAATCCTCTGTGCTCTCCCAGTCATCCCCCCAATCTCCTAACAACTACATAACTAAAGCTGTTTCCATAGCTGTACCTCTTCCAGAATGTAATAAAGTTGAAATTATGCAGCATGAAGCATATTAACATTGGTTTCTTTTTACTTAGTAATACACATTTAAATTTCTTCCATGTGTTTTTATGGCTTTCATGTCTTTTAATTGCTAAGTAATATCCCATTGGTTGGCTGTATCAGAGTTATTTACTACTGAAGGATATCTTGATTGCTTCCAAAATTTGGCAAGAGCATCTGTAACATTCATGTGCAGCTTTTGTGTGGACACACACCTTCGATTCCTTTGAGTAAGTATCAAAGGCAGTGATGACTAAATGTATGGTGAGAGTAGGTTTTGTTTTGGAAACAACTGTCACACTATTTTTTGAAGTGGCTACACCATCTTGCCTGCATTTTAAAAAGTGACCCTAACAAAAGATCAGACAAAAAAATAACTATCAATACAAAGGTGAAATAAACAGCAAAGTAATGAGAATAAAAGCAAGTTGACTAAAATATTAACAGAAATGTGATATTTTAAAAGTTACTGGAAAAAGAACATAAACACTAAAAGAAAGTACCATAAAAAAGAAATGAAACAAAACAAGGTAAAATAATTACAATACAATATGAAGTTAAACCCAATAATTAAAGAGAATATAAACCATATATGGAAATATTACCCCAATAGAGTCAAATATAAATTTGATAGCAGATTTTATAATGACTCTCAGTGTTTTCTGTCTCCTGGTATTCATGCCTTTGTGTGATTCCTTCCTGTAGAGTGTGGGCTAGACCCAGTGACTTGCTTCTAATGAAAAAAAAATGGCAGAAGTGATGGGGTGTCATTTCCAAAACAGGTTATTAAAAAACCGTGACATCTGTCTCGCTGGCACTCTCTCCTTTTGTCTCTTTCTGGCTTTTCTGACTTGCTAACACTGATGAAGCAAGTTGCCATGTTATGAGCTGCCCATGGAGATACCCATGTGCCAAGAATTTGAGGGTAGCCTCCAGCCAAAAGCTAATAAGGAGCTGAGACCCTCAGTCCAAAGGCTTGAAGAAAGGGAATCCTGCTGACAGCCACGCCAGCAAGCATGCAAGTGGATCCGCCTCAAGGAGCCTTGAGATTACTTCATCTGGGCTGACACCTTGTGAGAGATTCTGAACATAGCCTTCACTAAACTGCACCTGGATTTCTGCCCGACCAAAACTGAGATAATGAATAATATTATCTAAACCACTCAGTTTTCAGTAATTTGTTACTTTCAAATAGTAATTAATATGCAGCTAACAAAACAGCCAAGCCATTTGTTTTCAAAATAAGAAAGGTATTTTTCTAAATTTAACGCTACCTTAGCACTATCCTGAAAACTGAGGTTGTACAGTGACTTTCTGAAACCCAAATATTCATAAATCCATTCTCCAATGGGTTTAATTTTCTGTGGACTTTACTGAGGAGTACACTCCGATAAACATGTTATCTAAATGCATTTGACCCTGGGCCTTTCTCCCTTTTGGCTCATAGCAGTGCTGTCTGACATTCCGCCTGTTGCAAGGAGGTGAGTGGTAGTTTTCTCCCATTGATTGTTGATGCCTTTGAGAGCACTTCCACTGATAGAATCTAGAAGAAGTAAGATTTTTTGACTTCTAAAGCCAACATTGAAAGGTCACATCGCTTCTACCTGATTGATTCTCTTTCTTGTGATGTTCTCTCTAGGAAATGCCATCAACCATGTAAGAATCCCGACTACCATGAGATCATGCTGGAGAGGCCATGTGTAGACGAGCTGTTAAATAGCTCCAGTGACGCTCCCAGCTGTCACCTCCCCGCACCTGCCAGCCACTTGAGTGAGCCATCTTGGAGCCCAGCCCACTTGAGCTTTCGGATGACTCTAGCCCCATCCAACATCTAACACATGAAAGTCCAAGCAAGAGCTACCCTGCCATGCCAATCTAGAAGTCTGTACTCACAAAATAGTGAGCCACACAAAATAGTTATTCATAGTTGCTTAATTTTAAAGTAATTTGTTTGGCTGCAATAGTAATCTAAACAACTGGTATGTTCTTGCAGTTTTGATATCTTTGTGGACATGATTTGTCTTTAACTCAAGCTGCTCTGGTTACTTTTTCTACATCTTATTCCTATTCTAAAAGGTCGTGCACTCAATAGACAACCTCATTTTATAAGAAAATGAGAACATGCAGTGTTTTTTCTCAACTAATGAATACCTTAAGGATATTCTCTTTTTAGAATTGACTGAGTTCATATTTGATAAAAACTCTCAACTATCATCACATTAAATGCATATATAAATTGGCTAAATCACAGCATTATTTTAGTGATGCTTGCAGGACTTCAGAGGTGTATTTTATCTCGTTTAAATTTTCCCTTTATTCACAACATATAGCTTTTGCACGATGAATACTATTTTCTCTCTCCATTAGTATAGTTTTGCCATTTCTTGATATGCCAACATAAGGCCTTATTCATATTTTAAAATACTCTCACTCTCTAAACTAACAAATTCCTTGGCAAAGTGTTTCCATTGTGAATGTTTAGTACATGTATTGTACAACCATAAATTTTCTACAGAAAATATAATAATAGGTGGGATTGACTGGAAAGGGCACAAGATAATTTTATTGACTGTTATAAAATTCTATATTTTGCTTAGGGTGATGTTTCCACAGTTGTACGAAATTTGAAAAACTTTTCTAACTGTACATTTAAGTTCTAATTGTAAAATTTGTCGTATGTAACTTATACGTCAATAAATAATATAAACACCAGAGCTGACTACAATAATTTTTAGCACAAATTATAATATATTCTTCTTTTAGTATATTCCTTGATTTAATTTTTATTGAAGATTCTTTGGGACATAAAATAAACAAGTGGCACTTTGGAAAGGGAGGATTAGAGCATGTAAAAAAGCATGGATATCTACAAATGGACAAGACAGGTTAGGAGAAGCAACAAGGGTAGTGAGTCCCCCGACACATTCCCAGTCTGAGGGTGTAGCAATAGTTGGAATCTTTTAGCACATTTAGGACCAAAGGATCAGGGAGAGGGAGAGGTTAAAAGAATCAGGAAGACCTGCAATTTAAGTAGAAGAGGTATCGAACAGGGGTTATTTCCATTGGCAAAAAAAGCAGAAAGAGGTAGATACTGGCAATTTATAATCCAACAGAAAATGACCAACTGAGAACAAAAACTTTATTCTCCTTTCTCTTCAGGTTTCCAATCTTCATTTCCCATTCACCATAGTCGGCCAGAAGATTAGATAGAAGATAAGCTAGTTTATCCCCAAGGTGACTGTCGTCAATATGTCTGCATTTTCACTTTTAATTCCCCCATCAAGAGGTAGAGTTTGCTCCTAACAATTTTTGAATCTGCAGTAGTGTGGTTGGCTTGTTTTGCCAATAGAATGCTCTACCAATAACTCTCAGAGGATAGGATCATAAAAGTCTTGCAGTTTCCTCTTGTAATTTTTCTTTTTAAAAACGTATTTATTTATGTTAGAGATAGTTTTGCCATGTTGCCCAGCCTGACCTTCAACTCCGCAGGTGATATGCTCCTCTTTCAGCCCCTGAGTAGCTGGGACTACATACTACCACACCCAGCAATTTTGCTTTCCTGAGATAAAGGAGGATTTCTTGCTTATTATCTCCAAAAATGACATAAGATCATATAATTTTAAAACCAATCTTTTAACACAGCGTTTAGAATCTAAAAAGAGTTGAAATAAGAACTTAGCTTTTGAATTAATAGCTGTGTGGTTAATAGGAAACTTACTGAGAATTTTAAGGTTTCATATTTCTTATTGGTGAAATGAAGATGATAATGATTACAGTTTATATGGTTGTTCAACAGGAAAAAATGAATTTACAGTAAAAATAATCATTACTGATAATTTATAAAGTAGTTCCCAATGTGCTATTTAAGCATTCTCTGTGAGAATCTATTGTTTGGTTTAGTTTTGTTTTATTTCACTGAAACCTTTAAATATTGAACATTTGAAACAATCATTTTACTGTAGAACAAAGCAATTATAATATCTACTAAGAGAGAAATAATATTTATACAAAAGCAAATAGTCAACTTAGAAAGAACTAATGTATTGAACATAGAGGAAAGAAAAAGCACAAAATATTATTAATGATGATTACACAACTGATCTTGTCATTAATGATTTTGGACAGTTCTACCATTTATAAGTAATTAAAAGAACATTTTTAATGTCTTATACAGTATTGCAAAACTATATTATCCATTATAATACATTTCTAAAACAGTAACTTAACTTGATAATTTAAAACCAATGTAAAGTTCACCTTTTGTGTGTTTTATAAGCTATTGTGTTATATACTGTTTAACAAATGTTTTTACAATAAAATAAATACAGGGTGTCCATAAAGTTCGCGTGCAATTTAAAATGGTTGTAAGTTACACATGAACTTTATGGACACCCTGTATATAGTATTTATTAATGTCTGCTATATTCTAAATACATACTACACTATCTACCCAGACAGGTATAAAGGTACTACTTGAGGAAATGATACAAAGCTAACACATTTCTGTAAGCACGACCAGAACAGCATTGGCAGCATCCCGAGGAAACTGTCTAGTATCCCCTTCTACACCATTCATTAGACATTCATTACGTATTTGTGTTTAGCCAAAGTTCATACACACACAATTATTCAAGTAGTCACAATTTATTTATCCATTTTATTATTAACAAAAATTATGGTGACTTCCAATTATTGACAATAATTAATGACCCTGTTAATCACCTTTTCATGCACATCTTCTGGAGCACATGCATATGATTTTCCTTTAGTGTATGTATATAGCAGTGAAATGTCTTGGTCATGAGACCCAGGAACCAATAATCTCACTATATGTATGTATATGTAGATATATATTTAATGTGATTATTATAATAATATTAAAATACTGACACTACATTGAAAATATATGAATTTATTATTTTATACTTCTGAAGGTAAGAAGTCCAAAATGAATCAATAAAACTCATGGGGCTAGAATTAAGATGTCAGCAGGTCACGTTTCTTCTGGAGAGTCTGTGGACCAATTCGATGATTTCTCTTCTCCATCTTGCTGAGACTGTCCCCATTCTTTGACTCATGATGCTCAGGCAAGAGCTATCAGAAGCTACATCAACTTCTGCTTCTGAAATTATCACATCTCCTTTGTCTCTCTTGTCTCCTTTATTCCCTTGTAATGATCCTTGGAATTATCTAGGGTTCATTGGATAATCGAGGATAATCTCCCTTTCTCAAGATCTTTAAACGTATCTGCAATGTCCCTTTTACTATGTAAGGTACATATTTATAAGTTCCAAAGAATAGCATGTGGACATCTTTGTGGGGCCATTATATTGTCTACCACAATATATATTGAGCTTTAACAGGAACTGTCTGCTTTTCAAAGTGGTTCTACCAGTTTACCCTCCAAAGAATTTATGAGAATTTCAGTGGTTTCATATAATTTTAATACCTTTATATTGTCAGTATTTTTAATATAATTATTTGTTGTGTGAGTATCATATTTCATTGTGTTTATAATTTTGTCATGTTTACTGAGAAATAACTCATTTAGAATAACTTACATTTCTTTCTTATCCATCCTGCCTCTTGGACTTTTCTTGATCTGTTTTTGGATTCTGATATTGAATCTTTTCACCACATATAATGTCTTTTGTGCTTTTAAAAATATTTTCCATGATTTCTTTTTTACTTCCATACTCAATGTGAACATCTACTAAATATTTTTCCCTTCTGTTGTGTCTCTTATTAAAGTAATCTCAGTTACTCTGTTATGTTTTGTATTTTTATTTGATTCTAAAAATTTGAGGAAATATTTTTTAATCATTTTATCAAAGATAATGACCATACATTGTTAAAAGACCTTTCTAATAACTTCACAATTTGAGTTACCAAAGGTTTATTCAGGTTGTTGTTCTAGTTACATGACTTACTCTAGATTTTTTTTAATTGATAATAGCTATTAAGTATTAAAATTCTGAAAATTTAAAATCATTTTTTTCTAGAAGGACTTAATTTTTTAATCATCATCAACCAGTTGATTAACTCAAAATCCTAATCTGGCAAAGGCTGGTTCTTTTCTGATTTCCTTGTATTTCTTGGGAGTATTTTGTAGTGTCCAAGGCCTACTGCTATAACTATCAAAACCACAATATCATGAGACGATTGCATTCTCTGTTCATGTTTTGTATTAATTTTCTATAGTTGCATAAAAATTACCACTAATTTAGTAACTTAAAAAGTACATCTATTCAGCAATGAAGAAATAATTGCCTCATTAAAAATAGCCAAAAATCTGGACACCTGATCAACCAATATATACAGATGGTAAATGATAATATAAATAATTGGCATCATATGTCATCATAAAATTATAAATTAAAACAACAGAGATACAACTATACACCTATTGAGTGACCAAAATTCCAAACATTGACAATACCAAATTCTGAAACGCTCATTCCTTTATAATAGAAATGAAAACTGGTAAAACTATTTGGAAAGACAACTTAACAGATTCTGAAGAAACTAAACATACTACACTATATATTCCTTCAATTATGCTTGCGGGTATTTAATCAACTAACCTAAAAACTTATGGATACACAAAAACCTGCCCACAAATGTTTATAGCAGCTTTCCTTAAAATTGCCAAAACCTAAATGTCCTTTGAAAAGTAAATAAGTAAAAAAATAAAAAAGTGTGGTATACTTATACAATAGAATATTATTCAACAATAGAAAGAAATGAGTTATCTGATGCACTTTGGTAATTGAAAGAAGCCAATCTGAAAAGTACAGTGTACAATTCAAACTATATAACATTCTGGAAAAAACAGGCCTATGTAGAAGGGAAAAAAGTGTTTCCAGGGTAGCTGTGTGAAGGGATGAACAGGTGGAGCCCAGGAGAGTTCTAGAGCAGTGAAACTCTCGAGTGTAATATTATAATGGTGGGTACCTGTCATCATATATTTGCTAAGGTTCATATAACAGACATCACAAGGAGTTAGCCATAGTTAAAGTATATTTTGTTAATAATAAGGTATCAGTATTGTGTTATTGATTGTAACAAATACACCACACAGATGAAAATGTTGATAATATAGGAAAGTAGGAGGAGGTCTGTGGATATACATGGAATGTAGAAAACTGTAATTTTTGCTTAATTTTATGTACACATAAATGTGCTTAAAAGTAAAGTAATTTAAAAGTATACTTTCATTATTTTACAGTTTCTGTGTTGTCGGATGTCAGAGCACGGCTTCCCTGTTCCTCTGTTCAGGGTCTCACAAGGCTGCGTCCAAGGTGTCACTCAGGCGGTGTCCTTATTAGGGAGCTTGACTGGGAAGGAAGCCAGTTCAGTGCTCATTCAGGTGGCTAAGAGAATTCATTTCCCTGTGGCAATATAACTAAGAAGAGCTCAGGGGCTTTTATGCCTGGATTCTCTCAGTTTGTAGTTCCTAGAAGCCAGTCACAGTTGCTTATCATATTGAAAACTCTATCAAGATCATTTGCTTAATTAAGCCATTAAGGGAGTCTCTATAAAGAATCTTCTAACAAGACGAAGTTTTATATAATGTAAAATAACTATGACAGTGATATTCTACTGCCTTCCTCAGGTTCTGTCGTGTAGAAGGAAGTCCCAGGTCTCATCTACATTTAAGGGAAGAGAAGAGGATTCTATAAGATCATGAGCAGGAGATATTGAGATTATGAATGAAGGGGTAACCTTGGTGTCTATCTATTAACAGTTTTTAACCTTTTCTCTGTTGAATTCTGTTTGCTTTCTCTCTGAAACAATGGTTTCTAAACCTGCACAGACACAAATTAGGGGTCATTTCTTGTCTTGGGAAGAAATTTTATGCATAATATTGAGGTTGTTTCTCTAGAGTCTTCTTTCTCTATGACATTGGCCACTCAATTTCTGGCTTTCTTGTTATCCCAGAAATCTGATTTGTCAGCCCTGTCAAAGTTGTTGTTGGAAGCTAAAGGCTGCATTGTTCTATTCATCCTCTATGCAAACAAGTGTTATACTTCTGACTTTGATTGTGGTTCATGCTGAGTAATATCAAATGCCAGGAGAGAATAGAAAAGTATAGTATGTACAGCCTCATTCCAGTGCCATTTTCATTTATGGTAGGCTAATAATGGGTAGCCAAAGATTTCCATTTTCTACTCCTTTACCTGTGAAAATATAGATATATATACACACATACATATATACATATGTATATATATATATTTTTTTTGGTGTGGCAAAAGATACTCACAGATATGAACAAGGATCTTGCAATGAGGAGATCATTATGGACTATCCATCTGGGTGAGATCAGTGTAATCACAGGGAAAAGACTGAGGTACCAGATTCAAAGAAGGAGTCTCAAAAACAGCAGCAGCATCTGAAGTGATGTGATTGCTGAACAGAGATCCCTGGCCAAAAAATGTGAAATGCCGTCAGAAGGAAGCCCTCAAAGGTAACAAATGGAGCTTTCAGAAAGAATGAAACTCTTCCTCCGTCTTGATGTTAGCCCCTTAGAACCATATTTCTGATATCCAGAACTGTAATGTAGTAAAATTTTGTTATTTCAATTCCATTTTGTGGAATTTGATGCAGGAGCAATAAGAAACCAATACATACCTTTTTCTTTCTTTTTTTTTTTTAAATGTAGTTTTTGGCCGGGCTGAGTTTGAACCTGCCACCTCTGGCAAATGGGGCTGGCACCCTACTCCTTTGAGCCACAGGCGCTGCCCACCAATACATATCTTTTCAGGATCAGTTCTTGCTTCTTTCTCTTTGTCTTTCTCCAGATAATCAGTTGTCATCATTAAAAAGTTAATCAGCCCCTCCATTACACTGGAAGTAGAAGCTGCAAATAGACTAAAGTATTTACCTATAATTCATCACATATTATTTTCAATGTAAGTCTCACCCCTTTATTCAGCTATAAAATGAAGATAATAAATACTTCATTAGGAGACCCTGAGGGGTACCAGGAGTTGAGAACTGCATTCATTAGGGATCTTCAGAGGGACAAGACTCTTGAGATGGGGAGATCATTTTGGACTATCCATCTGGATGGGCTCAATGTAATCTTAAGGGAAAGGTTGAAATGTTTCCCAGTTCAAGGAGAGAGAGAGAAAGAGAGAGAGAGAGAGAGAGAGAGAGAGAGAGAGAGAATGAATTCACTTTATCTCTGTTTTGTTTGTTTGTTTTTCTATCTGAGCCTTAGCTGCTTGGATGGTGTATCTTCCCCTCCTAATCTGCTCAGGTTCACACACTAAGCTTTTTTGGAAAAATCCCCATAGACACACCCCAAAATAATCCTTTACCAGTATTACTTAATTCAGTCAAGTTGACACCTAACATTAACCATTACAGAATGCATTAACTATACAATCATACATCACAGAGATATCATTGCTGAGAGGTTAATTTTGCAGTTAGACTCACTAGCAAAGTAACATACCTTTTTTCAAAATTTGAAAAATGAAACAATCCCTCAGGATTCTTCCTAGTAATTTACCTAAAAAAACAGTTGTAAAGAGGTGGAAACAAAACTGAGAAATGGATAGAACTAAAGAATGTCAATATATTAGAAATCTTCAGACTATCAAAACTGATAATATGATTTGACTCTGCAGTAATATGAAAGATGTCATTGTGATAAGTCTTTTTTGGAGAATGGAACTTTTTCCACTTTGTGTATATATATATATATTTTTTTTTCTCTGAAACTTTCACTCTATTTTGGATCATATTGAATAAAATCAATACATTATATGCTTCTTGGGGGAAAAGAAAGTAATTTGTAATACATTAATTTCTTCCCAGATAGTCTAATTTTTGTATAAATGATGATTGCTTTAAGTTTAACTATAGTATGCATTACTACATGCATACGAAAAACAAAAATTTTATTTATTATTATTGTAACACTAACATAACTACATAGCACTGTAGTTCAGAAGTTAGTAATCCATGTATGATGAATATTGGAACCAGAAAATTTGAATAGTGAAATCAAAACAGTCACAGTCAAGTCAGATAGCAGAGAACTGATCATAATAGAAAATACAAACTTATGGTGGACATGGATTGAAGACAGATGCACTTAAAATTATGTGCATATGGCTCAGCACCTGTAGCACAGTGGTTACGGTAGCAGCCATATACACTCAGGCTGGTGGGTTCAAACCTGGCCCAGGCAGCTAAACAACAATGGACAACTGCAACAACAACAACAACAACAAAAATAGCCGGGCACATGGCATGCTGTAGTCCCAGCTACTCGGGAGGCTGAGGCAAGAGAATTGTTTAAGCCCAAGAGTTTGAGGTTGCCGTGAGCTGTGATGCCACAGCACTCTACCAAGGGCAACAATAGTCAGACTCTGTCTCAAAAAAAAAAAAAGTATGTGCATATGAACAGGCAAAAGGCATGATATAAATAAATTGGCATCTGAATAATATGATCTTTGTAAAGTGCTTAAACAAGCTAGGAATTTTGAAAAGCATAAGCAAACAATAATTAAAATAGTAGTAATAATAGTAATTAATAATAGTAATTAAAAAAATTACTCTGCACCTAAAATCCTATTCAACACATTATATTTGTATTTCCCTGACTCACACCATTGAACATTCCTGTTGTCCATCCTCAAATGACCTATTTCCTTCTGCACTCTTTGTCAAGTAAGGATCTGTAAATATTTCATATACTATCTAGGAACATGTAAAAGAAATAAGCTATTCAAAATTTTTCTATGAACAAATTTTTATACAAGCAAAATACACACATTCCCAGAAAGAGAAAATAGAAAATCTTTATATTTTTAGTTATAGCTAGGATCACAATTAAAATTAATACTATATTATATGACATTTTGTAAAATATCTCCCATATCAGTTTTGTATTAATGACTCTCATGATACATCTCTTTTTTCCGTATTTTATCTTTTATTTAATTTATCTATTATGTAATCCAATGTTCATTTGATTGTACTCAATACAAATGCAAAATTATTCCAGGAAATGTATCTTTAGCATCAACAACATTTAAATTATAGCTACAAACCTGATAATTATTGACAATGGTAATTAGAACAGTGTGTCTTCTATTCATTTCCTAGTCATATAATACATTATTTTGGTCATTTTAAAAATTCTTCCTGAAGCCTCTCATATCTTCCTATGATACAGGCAACATTTATGTGATTAATGTGATGGCTATCATTTCTATTATAAATCTCTCTACTAAAGTAACTGTTATTTTTTAAATAAAAATATATAATCTGATTTTTTCTTAAGAAAATGACTATAATTATTTCATTTGTAATTCTACCTGAACAGGTCGTAAAAGTCTTGAGTCTCAATGTATTACCAACAAGGTTCAGTTTATGAAGAAAAAAAATTCCTTTATATGAGCTCTTGTTGCCTGGCAACATCTGGAGAAAGCTATCTGTGGAGCTAGTGAAAACAAGTGCAGCATTGTCTGGTAAGGGCCCCATTATATTTTACATTTTCTAGATCAGTTTGTAATATAGTTTGCCTTCATAGCATAATTTCAAAATCAGGGAAATACAATTTTAATTATTAAATTACAATAGGTTTACGTCTCCATAATAAGATGCAGGGAATGCATGCTCTTCAATTTTGTTTAGTTCCCTTTAATAAGTAAAATAATAAAAATACTTATTTTAAAATGTCTACTGTATGAAAATACCATTTGCATTGACATTTGGAAAGCTTAAAACATGAATCAATTTTGTGCATTATTACAATAGAAAATAAAATGGAAATATCTGTTCAAAAGCATTGAAATCATTAGAATTAGAAGGTCATAAGGGACCTTGAGAGATTAATTAACTCATCATTTTGCCATCTGGTATGAATACATGTGCCATTCTATACAGATTGAGAATCCATTCTCTTTCCATGAAGAGGGCAGGTGATCTAGTTTTACAATCATATAATATTTTTAACACAGAATTTCACTAGTAACATCTTAGAATAATGAACCGCAAATCTAGAAATGTAAATTTGTTTCTGTGCTTCCATCTATGTATTGCAGAATATGTATGATATCTGAGTGGGAGACAAAGAAAGGGCATCTCAGAAAAGAGGATGTTTGAAATGTACCTGGAAATATGGTATGGCAGAGTGTTCGCTGAGACCGGTTTCTTCTTCTTCCTGGACAAACAGGTGGCTCTATTGGACTCTATTGAAGCCAGGTGTAACCATATGACTCAGTTATAGGGAGAGGAACGTGCGCAGAATGATATGTGCAACCTGAGAGCTAGCCCATAAAATCCTCCATGTTCCTTTCCTCTCCACTGACAGGAAGCAGATGACTTTGGTAAACTTGGAAGTCAGGAAGTGAAAATGGCAGAACCATATGAAGGAGACTGGATCCCTGAATTACTTCGTATGAGTGAAGTGTATTCTCACCAAGGACAACTGTTTAGAGCGTCTAATGAGCAAGAAACAGAATACTATGTTAAGCCAGTAACTTTGCAAGAGTCTAGCTTGGGTCACAGTTACCTTAATGAGACCTATTTATTTATTTTTATTTTTATTTATTTATTTATTTATTTATTTATTTATTTATTTTTTGGAGTTTTTAGTTGTGGGCTGGGTTTGAACCCACTACCTCTGGTATATGGGGCAAGCACCCTACTCTTTTGAGCCCAGGGTGACTTATTTAATACCTGTGGAAAGGATTTGAACAGAAAAAAACTAAGTAGGTAGGGAAATTAAGACAAAAGAGATTTGTGACACATCCTGAGAAAGATGCAGCAGCAAGAAAGTATGACACACAGGGAGAGAGTCCCAGGTTTTCTATCTATACCATGAGATAGTCTTAAAGAATAATGGAAGAGATAATAATAATGTAAAGTCTATTGGGCCCAGATTTTTGAAAGGCTGTAAGGACAAACTGGGGCCTTTGACCCAATTTGGTAGATAGTAGGAAAATAATAAAGCTTATCAGCAAAGGAAAATACATGACCTGAATGGTAGCATGGGAACATCCATCTAATAGCTACTTGAAATATGGTTTGGAGTTAGGCAGTGACAAAATCTTTGAAGTAATGCCCATTGAACAAACCATATAATACATATAAATATAGGAAAAGAATAATGGTATTTCAGAAGTAGGATTCATAAAATAGCTGTTGATTATATATGATGATAGAGTGAAAAATAACAAAGATATCACAAATTATGTAAGATGATGCTTATTTTATTACTATAATTTAGGCTCCGTGTCAATCATTTTATAAATCTATTCTCCTTAATATTCACAAATAACATTGTAAAAAGTACTAATATTGTCTCTATTTTAACGAAAGGATACAGTTTAGAGAAGAGTATGTACATAGAAATTATAAATCTATATACAAATTGGCATATAAACAAAGGTCATATTAGTTGTAATGGAAGAATCCGAATTTGAAACAAACAATGTAATATTAGACCTTCATGACAAGTATAATCTCAAATCCAAGTTTGAGAAATATTGTAAACAATTTAAAGATGTAAGAGAGAAAAGAGGAAACTTCAATTGATATATGTTTGATTTTGTAAATTTTTAGAGTGATGGAATTTCAAACTTATGGAAATGTTGCAGGAATAGTACAAAGAATGTCTTTTTACCCAATTTCACCAACGATGTCTTCTTCTACTGACCCCCACTACACATACAAAGGATGATTTTTCATTTTTTTACCTTGTTAAAAGTGAAATGGCTCTACTATTTACATATTGACTCCATAAGCCAATTGGAATTCGTAACTTGGAACTGGCCTTTCAGAAAGAGTTCAGGGCAAAATAATTAAGTGGCATAAATTAGTATGGACAGTGGTTGGTGAAACTGATAAAATCAATGAGTCCTAAGTCAGAGGATAAAGAAAGAAAAGGACAACTCATTAAAAAGCGGATAATTCTGTGCAATAAATGTCCAGAGAGGAGAAAATTTCAGAGGTAGAGGCATAAGGTCAAAAATTTTAGAAAGATTAAAAGGTCTGGAGAAAGGTTAGATTTAATATTCAGGAGGTCATCAGCGACCTTCAAAGTCACACTGTGGGTAACATACTAACAAAGAATTCCAACTTACAAACGTTAAGAACAATAATTAGTTAAGAAAATAAAAATACATATAAAAAAATGATCATGTGTGAATAGTTAACATGTTTTGTTTTCTCTGCTGAGATTTTGCTATTTAGAGTCTTCTCTTTCATCCAGTAGGCATCTTGGTCAAAAGTTGCCAAAAACACTATGGAGTGACCAGGTAGGGAGTTTGGGGATGAAGTTTGGCACAATGTAATAATAGCCTTTCCAGTGATCATTCTTTCAATCTTCTCAGGGCCAAATTGAAAGAAAAAAGAGGCTCCTTCCTCTGGGAGAACATGAAAATCCGTGATGCTCTGCACACGCTGATGGTGATGCAAAAGCCAAAATGTAGAAAAGTATACCAGGAGCCTATGTGCTCTCGCTTAATTAAGTAAAATGAGATTCGGTTAAATATTGTACTGGATACTAAAATATAAGTAGTGGTACTTTAAATGTGATATACTTAAGGTTATTTGCAAAATTTATATAAACACGTGTAGATATATTTCACAAATGTATACAGGTAGAAGTGTATTTTTTTCTTGTATTGTAGATAACTCAGATTTAAAGAAAACTGTGTTTTCTACATTTCAATTCAAATTTAGTGAGTACATTCTAAGACTTAGGTGAACAAATTCATTCAGTTTCATTTAAAGAGTGTTTGTGATTTCCATAAACATGTGTAATTTTTCTAAAAATTACCATTTAACCTAGATTTTCATTACTAGAAAAGGTAATGGAAATAATGTTTGTAGCTAATTCCTATGGTGGTTGTGAGGATAAGTAACATATTATTTTGGAACAATATTTTCTGTCACCTCTACTTTATGATAACCTGTTCCTTTCTGAAGTATCTGATTTGAAAGATATTTTAATTGATAAAAACACAAAATCATGAATGAGTCATTGGCTACCCATGTTGGTCTTAGCAGTGGTCCATGCCTCACTCCTCATTCCTCCAAGGAATGAAACACATTCCTTGACAGATAATTGACTTTACAAAGAGAAACCAGTTAAAACTTTTACTTACATTTGTTAGAATTAACACATAAATCATTGTTTTGCTCTTCTATGTATGTTAATCTCCCCCAATAATATGAATCTATCTAGGTTATAAAAATTACTTATTTCTAGTTATTTTGTGAGTTTAAATGTGTTATAATGGTAGGATTAAAAGAATCTCAAAAAGTCATTTATATCAACACAAAGATGGGTTGCCTGGAACTATCTTTATAAAGCAATGTCATATGGATTCTCAGAGAAGGAAGAGGTACCATACTGTCACTTCTATGGATTCTCAGAGAGGGAAGAGTTACCATAATTAGTTCGTAGTCCATTCTTCCTCCCTGAAAGCTCAAACTAGGAGCCCTCCTATGAAGAAAGAAAGAATATCAGTGATAACAAACATAGCAGGTTGACCATGAAAGGTCATAACTAGTTCTGTCAAATCAGTATTTGTAATTGTTTCTGCTTCTTTGTCTAAAATTGTAGCTAGGGAAAGGAAATGAACAGATAATTTTCCTCAATTTATTTTCTTGCATCCCTTCTCACTTCTTCCATTTCCTTTCTTCCTTCCTCCCCATTCCTCTCCACTTACTTTCACTGTTGTGTGAAAGAGGAAATCTAACACCAGGACTGAGCAGCAACCTAAGCCCACTGTGCCTGTGCATTGGGACATGGACAAATTGTTAGGCTTTTTTGTTGATTCTGGTTCTATACATATTTGTACATTATTAAAGCAGTGGTTCCCAACATGTTTAGCACCAGAAACTGGTTTCAAGGAAGACAATTATTCTTCATGGACAGGAGGGGGTAGTTGTAATAAGAGAATGTAATAAATTGATTTATTGTGGCCTTTGTGCAGTCAAGTCTCTCTGCTAATTATAATCTGTCTTTGCTGCCACTCCCCAGTGTAGCATCACTGCCTCAGATCCACTTCAGATCATCAGGCATTAGATTTTCATAAAGAGTGTACAAACTAGATCTCTTGAATGTGTAGTTTATAGTAGGGTTTACGCTCCTGTGACAATCTAATGCTTGATGATTTGACAGGAGGCAGAGCTCATGGAGTGATGTGAGTGATGGAGAGAGGCTGTAAATACAGATGAAGCTTCTCTCACTCACTGCAACTCACCTCCTGTGGCCCCTTTCTAACAGGCCATGGACCTGTGCTGACATGTGGCTGGGGGCTGGAGGACTATAGCATTAAAAGATAGGTATAACTGACAAGAATAAGGCTTTAGAGATGAACTTGTATTGGAAAAATCTCTATGTCATTCTTTATTTTTAAATGTATTTTGTTACACAACTTAATAGGACAAAAACCTTTAACCTATTGATATTAGTTAAAATTTTAATTTGAAATATATTTTAAACCACATTCATTTGCAAATGAATTTGTTATTTGATCAACTTTCAAATAAAAACCATACTGGTAAATAAAAGCATTTTAATATAAACTGTTTTATTTATATTATATACAATATGTCACATCTTAATATAATTTATGAAAGTACATGAGATGTTACTGGCTCCTGAATGCATAATGGTTGGTGTCAGTTAATCAAACTATAGTTTGTTTAATTTTTCTGCAGATTTTAAACTCCCAAGGGTCAGAATATTTGCATCATATTTACTGCAAAGTGGCAAGTTATCCTGATAATACCATGTTAAAATTCTGCTAACATTTCTTTCATGCAGAGACTCTCATTGGGATTAACATATGTCACAATTCAAAAACCTAAACAGAATTCTATTTAAACCTACTGGTTTTGAAGGAGACAGTGTTCAGGTGTTTATTTGTAGCACTTCTGGGAGTAATGCCAAACTCTGAGAACATTAGTATTCCTGAAACTTTACATTTTCTTCCTAGATACTGTTCTTCTAGAAAAGGTACAACAGTGTTAGAAAATTGGATCATACATGGATATACCTGTAATGATTTAGTAATAGATAAGAAGAAAAGGGGGATGGGTGGATGAATAATAAGTTTAGGATTAACTGGCGCAGAGCAAGATGGCAGACTAGAGACAGCTTCTTTGCAACCCAGAATGATAAGAATGGGGAGAGAAGATTTTAGTCACCTCTAGCTAGTGGGCTTTACCTAGAAACATCCCTTCAGGGTGACAGGGAGGCAGCAGGAGAATTCAGGACACCAAGAGAAGGAAGAAAGCAGTGGAAGTAGAATGTATTTTGTGATTGGTCAGGGGCCAGCTGCAGCTACAGCAGTGGTGAGAGTTTGCAAACAGGGAAGGGCTTCCTTGTGGATTTTTTTTTTTTTTTTGGACTTGGGCACTTGGTTGAGTGACCTTATGAGACCATGGGCGAGTGAGCAAGTGACTTTTAACAGTGCCCAAAGGCCCTGATTGAGCCACTGGGACAGAATAGAGTTTTCATTGTTCTGCTGCAGGCTTATTGCAGCCATCAGGGTTGAGATACCTTGCAGGCTCGGTCCTCAGAGTACTAGACCAACACAGGTTCTGCCACACATGATAAACGGGCGGCCACTTTTGGAGAGATCCAAGTGACACATACTTTCCTAGGAAAACCAATGCTTAGCCAAGGGACATGGTTTAGAAAGGACAAGGCATGACTATTAAGTGAGCTGAGGAGAGATTCAGGCTCCTAACCCTGCAGGGTTCGAGGGCAAAAGAGGCATCGGAGGCTTCCAGTCTCCATCTTATTACAAAGCTGTATCAACATTGTGATTAGCATCTCACACCCCAGAAGATCAACTATTGCCCAGGCAATAGTCGGCCAGATGTATATGTATATATATATATTTTTTCCCCCCCAGACTTTTCTTTTTCTTTTTTCCTTCATTTTTCTCATATAATTTTTCATTGTTGCCTTCTTTAAGAATAAGGGTGTAGAGGACCCCAAGAGCCAGATTACCTCTGAGCAAGATGATTTGTAGCTGGAGGTGGACCCTCGGGCAATGGGGCACAGGTGTTTGTTGGGAAGACCAAGCCCAAGCCTATGGTGATCCTTAGGCATACAGTCATTGTCTAATACTCCCCTCACCTGACTTGTACTGTGTCAATATAGGACTACTGTGGAAGTTGCTCAGGGCTACCCTGCAATCAAGGTTAGCCCACCTTCTGCAAGCTTGTACTTCTAATCTGCATCACATCTGGTTCCTTCCTGCAGCAATCAAGACCAGGGCCATAGGGGATGCGACAAAAGGACTTCATTTTTGCTGGTGTTTCTGCCTGTGTTATTTGTTTTTTCCCCAAATTTTATCCCTTATGGTTTTTGTTTGTTTGTTTTGGTTTCATTTATAGTAGTTTTATTTTTCTTCTCTATTTGGTAGAGGTGGAATCTTATATCTGCTCAGGCTGCCAAAGAGCTGCAGACATTAAGGACCCACCCAACCCACCCCCCACCAGAAGTTGGAATTTGTGGGTGTGGGAGAAAGTACCCTACCGTGTACCACTATTACATCTGTCTGTCTCTGTTCCTCTCTGCTCTTTGTCAATCTTCCTTTTTACTCACCTCCTTACCTTTCTATCTTTTTAAAATATTTTTTCTCTTCTTATTCTTCACTCTTATCTATTTAGTCCTTTACTGAAAGAGCACTTCAACACCTTAGCTAGAGGCACAATAACTTAAAAAGAAACAGGAAGTGAAAAGAAAAAGTAGGGCAAGGAAATAGACAAAATGAAATCACTCATGATGAGGAAAACAGCAGAAAATCCTGGAAAAATAAAGAACCAGACCAGAGAAAACTCCAAGAAATCATGAGGTAGCTACTGCAGAGGATGCCACCTACAAAGAAATGTTAGAAATGACAGAAGGAGAATTTAAAATATGGATGAGAAAAAAATGAAGAAAATTGCTGAGAAAGTGACAAATCACCAAAAGAATATCCAAAAACAGAATCAAATAAGAGATGAACAATATGAAGAATATGTAAAGAATATAGCAGAGCTTCAGGAATTAAAGCAGTCAATCATGGAACTTAAAGATGCAATAGAAAGTATCAATAAGTGATTAGACCACGCAGAAGAAAGAATCTCAAAGGTAAAGCATAAAGCTCTTTAGTTAACTCAAGCAGTTAAAGAGACAGCCAAAAAAAAAAAAAAAAAAAAAAGAAAGAAAGAGAAAGCAGAATATTCACTTGCAGAATTAGGGCACTTCGTGAACCATTCAAAATATAAGTTACAGGTATCCCAGAAGGGGAAGAAGAACACCCCAGAGGAATGGAAGCCCTACTAGAGGATATCATAAATGAAAATTTCCCAAATATCATCAAAGATTCTAACACATTCCTTTCAGAGGATATCAGACTCTGGGTAATCTCAACCAAATATACCCTCTCCAAGATACAGTGTGATAAACCCATCCAAAGTCAAGACAAAAGAGAAGATTCTGCAAGCCACAAGGAGTAAGAGCCAATTGACCTACTTGGGTGAATCCATCATGGTGACTGAAGGCTGGCTTCTCAAATGAAACTTTTCAAGCCAGAAGATAATGGTCATCTATCTTTAATCTACTTGGACAAAATAATTTTCAGACCCGAATTCTATATCCTGCTAAGCTGAGCTATGAAATTGATGAGAAATCAAATAATTTACTGATATAAAGTTTGCCACAATAAGACCAGCTCTACAGGAAATAATTATACCTAGTCTAGACACTAACCATCAAAATGAACCACCAGAAATGTAAACACTCAGAACTAAAGGACAAAACTTAGCTTTTACAATGATAGGAAAGAAAAACCTAAGCAGCAAACTTTCACAAAATAAAATAAATAGAACTCCAGCACATTTATCAAATCTCTCAATTAATGTTAATGATTTGAAATCCCCAGTGAAGAGGAAAGACTGGATGATGGGATAAAAAAGCACAAGCTTTCTATATTATGTGCTCAGAAAACATATCTAATTGTGAAGGACAAAGTAGATTTCAGAATGAAGGATTGAAAAACAATATTTCAGGCAAATAGAAATAAGGAAAAAGGAGAGGTCGCAATCTTATATTCAGATACAAATGGATTTAAAGCAACTAACGTAAAAAAAAGAGAAAGTTGAACACTTCATATTGGTCAAGGGAACAATACAATAGAAAACATTCCAAATCTAAATATTTATGCACTCAACTTAAATGCTCCCAAATTTATGAAACAGACCTTAAATGGTCTGAGAAGTATGATAACCTATAACACCATAATTCTGGGGGAGTTTAAGACCCTTCTAAAAGAGTAAAGAGATCCTCTAAACAGAAACTAAACAAAGATACAAGGGACTTAATGTGACCCTTGAACAACTGTGCTTGATCAAACACTCCATCCCAAAGCTAACGAATATATGTTCTTCTCATCAGCCCATGGAACATTCTCCAAAATAGATTATATCCTAGGACACAAATCAAATCCCCCCAAAATCAAGAGACTTGAAATTTTATTTTGTATCTTCTCAGACCACAAGGCAATCAAGGTGGTACTCAACTACAACAAAAATTATCCTCCCTACACAGAGGCATGGAAATTAGACAACCTTATGCTGAATGACAGTTGGGCCAGGAAGAGTTAAAAAAGGAAATCATTAACTTCCTTGAGCATAACAACAATGAAAACACAAGTTACCAAAGCCTGTGGGACACTGTAAAAGCAGTCCTAAGAGGGAAAGTACTCCCATTAAATGCCTACATCTGCAAAACAGGAGAAGAGCATATCAATAACCTAATAAATCATCTTAAAGAAATGGAAAAGAAAGAGCAATCCAATCCCAAACCTAGCAGAAGAAAATAAATAACTAAAATTAAAACAGAAATAAATGAAATTCAAAATAAAAGAATCATTCAGAAAATTAACAAAACAAAAAGTTGGTTCTTTGAAAAGATAAACAAAATCAATAAAAAGTGGGTCAGATTAGCCAGTCATAGAAAAGTAAAATCTTTAATAACCTTAATAAAAACTGAAAAGGGGAAAGAACAACTGATACCACAGAGATACAAGAGAGTATTTCTGAGTACTACCATAAATTTATTCCTAGAAATTTGAAAATGTGGAAGAAATTGACCAATACCTGGAATCACACCATCTTCCTAGACTTAACCAGGAAGGAAAAGATCTTTTGAATGGATCAATGTCAAGCACTGAGATCAAAGAAACAATAAAAAAGCTTCCAACAACAACAAAAAAGGCCCAGGACTTGATGGCTTCACATAAGAATTATGTCACACCCTGAATGATGAGCTTGTACCTTTACTGCAGAACATATTCTAAAACATTGAGAAGGAAGGAATCTTCCCAGCATATTCTATGAAGCAAACATCACCTTCATTCTAAAACCAGGAATGCACCTATATAAAAAGAAGAACTACAGACCAACTTCACTAATGAATATTGATGCAAAAATACTCAACAAAATCTTAGTTAATAGATTGCAGCTTCTCATTGAAATAATTATACATTATGATCAAGTAGGCTTCATCCAAGGGATGTAATGCTGGTTTAACAAATGTAAATCAATAAATGTAATATATCATATCATTAGAAGCAAAAACAAAGACCATATGATCCTCTCAATAGATGCAGAAAAAGCATTTGAAAAAATTCAGCATTCTTTTCTAACAAGAACATTTGAGAATACAGGCATTGGTGGCACATTTATTATGCTGATTGAAGCCATCTAGACAAACGCACAGCTAATATCATACTGAATGGTGCAAGACTGAAAGTTTTTCCACTTATGGAACTAGACAAGGATGTCCAGTATCACCACTATTATTCAACATAGTTCTGGAGGTTCCAGCCAATGCAATCAGACAAGAGAAGGATGTAAAGGGCATCCAAATGAGAGCAGAGGAGGTCAGACTCTTCTTACTTTCTGATGATATGATCTCATACTTAGAAAATCTCAGGGACTCAATCATAAAACTTCTGAAAGTCATTAGAAATATAATGATGTCTCAGGGTATAAAATCAATTGTCCACAAATCAGTGGCCTTTGTATATGCCAATAACAGCTAAATTGAGAATCAAATCAAAGACACAATTCCCTTCACAGTAGCTTCAAAACAAATGAAACACTTAGGAATATACCTGACAAAAGAGGTGAAAGATCTTTTCAAACATAATTATGAAATTCTAAGAAATGAAATTGATGATGAAATTAACAAAAGGAAGAATATACCATGCTCTTGGGAGAGAAGAATCAACATTGTCCAAATATCTATTTTCCCCAAAGCAATCTACAGATTCAATGCAATCCCGACTAAAATGCCAACATGATATTTTGAAGAACTGGAAAAAAGAGTACTTTGATTAAACCAGAAAAAAAAAAAAAAAACCCATAGAGCTAAGCCTATTCTTAGTAATAAAAGCAAAGTTCGAGGCATCACCCCACCTGACTTCAGACGATATTACAAGTCCACAGTAATCAAAACAGCATGGTATTGGCACAAAAATAGAAACATAGACAGATGGGACAGATTAGAAAACCAAGAGATCAAACCAGTCTCTACTTGCCATCTGATATTTGATAATCAAAGCAAAGCTTACAGAGGGGATAAGAATCCCTATTCAACAAATGGTGCTGGAAAAACTGGATAACCACAGGTAAAAGATTGAAATGCGACCCATACCTTTCACCACTTACAAAAATTGACTAAGCCTGGATAAGAGACTTAAATTCAAGACGCAAAACAATGAAAATATTAGAAAAAAGTGTGGAGAAAACTCTTCATGATGTTGGACAGAAGAAAGATTTTCTGACAAAGACTTCAGCAACCATTACAAAAATAACAAAAATTAACATATGGGACTTAATAAAACTGAACAGCTTCTGCACAGTTAAGGGCACAACAAGTAAAACAGAATGACAACCTTGAGAATGAGAAAAGATTATTTGCAGGGTATCATTCTGACAAAGGGTTGATAACTAGGATCTACAGAGAACTCAAATTAATCAACAGAAAAAGAGTAAATAATCCCATCTACCTCTGGGCAAGAAATGTGAACAGAACTTTTTCTGAAAAAGACAGAAGAATGGATAAGAGACATTTGAAAAAATGTTCATCATCCCTGATCATCAGAAAAATGCAAAGAAAAACAATCCTGAGATCTCATCCAACCCCTGTGAAAATAGTCCACATTACAAAGTCTCAAAACTGCAGATACTGGCATGGATGTGGAGAGAATGGAACACTTTTACACTGCTGGTGGGACTGCAAACTAATACAATCTTTTTGGAAGGAAGTCTAGAGAACCCTCAAAGAACTCAAATTAGACATCTCATTTGATCCAGTATCCCATTACTAGGAATCTACCCAGGAGAAAAACAATCATTTTATCATAAGGACATTTGCACTAGACAGTTCATTGCAGCTCAATTTACAATCACAAAAAAAATGTAGACAACCTAAATGCCTACCAACTCAGAACTGGATTAACAAGCTGTGGTA
>CAUYRH010091546.1:0-45101 GCA_963574655.1 Perodicticus potto | reverse complement strand
TGTTTGTAAGCTATATCTCCACAGGTCAGGCTTTCTGTAAAAGGAGAAAATGCTCAGACAGGTGATTTAATTGTTAGTTTAAAAGTAAGCTTGTTTAGTTTTTTCTTGGATAATCTATCCAAAACTGCCAAAGGGGTGTTAAAGTCTCCAACTATTATAGTGCAGGAAGATATCAATTGTTCATATCTGTTAGGGTTTGCTTTATAAATGGAGGTGCATTCTGGTAGGGTGCATAAATGTTAATAATTGAAATCCTTTCATGCTGAGTGTTTCCTTTGACAAATATGAAGTGACCATCCTTATTCTTCACTTTTATTGATTTAAAGCCTATTGTACCTGTGAATAAAATTGCAACCCTGCTTTTTCCTTTCTTTCTTTCTTTTTTTTTTTTTTTTTTTGGCCAGGGCTGGGTTTGAACCTGCCACCTCTGCTATATAGGGCTGGTGCTATATAGGGCCTACTCCTTTGAGCCACAGGCACCACCCTAACCCTGCTTTTTTCTAATTTCCATTTGCCTGAATTATAGATGTTCATCCCTTCACCCTCAGTCTATTTTTATCCTTTAAGGTAAGTTGAGACTTTTGAATGCAAGAGATATTTGTTCTGAGTTTATGTATCCAATCAGCCAACCTGTGCCTCTTTAGAGGAAAATTTAAGTCATTCACATTAATTGAGAGAACTGATAAGGATAGTAGTGTTTTGGGTGTCATGTTTTTCAAATGTCTACTGTATATTTTTAATCCTTTCCCAACTATGGAAATGAAGTTTTATTTTTAAGTTTCTGGATGAGTTTACTTTGGCTGTGGGCCACTGTGCTGATCATTATGGAGGATGGGTCTGAGAATATCCTGGAGAGTTGGTTAGTTATAGCAAATTTCTTCAACCTGTGTATGTCAGTAAAGTATTTGATTTCTCCATCACAGACGAAGCTCAATTTACCTGGATATAGAATCCTGGGCTGCAAGTTGTTTTGTTTTGGGAGATTGAAAGTCAATGGCCATCCTCTTATGGCTTGAAAGGTTTCAAATGAGAAATCTGTAGTCACTCTTATATTTCTCCCTTTGCAGGTAATGCTTTTCTTATGCCTGGATGCTTGCAGAATTTTGTCTCTCACATTAACTTTGGCAAATTTAATTACAATGTGTCTAGGAGATGCTTTATTTGGGTTGAGTTATGCTGGTGTTCTGAAGTTATCTACTACCTGAATTTCAGTATCCCTTGCAATGCTTGGGAAATTCTCCTCCATAATATCTTGGAGTAGAGAATCTGTGCCTTCAGTACTATCCTCTTCTTCAGGAATTCCTATAAGATGAATGCTAAGTCATGGAAGCAGCCCAGATGCCCATCAACCCAGGAATGGATTAAAAATTGTGGTATATTTATACCATGGAATACTATGCAGCCTTAAAAAAGGTGGAGACTTCACGTCTTTTATGTTTACCTGGATGGAGCTAGAATATATTCTTTTTAGTAATGTATCCCAAGATAAGATGGGAGAAAAAGGAATCAAAATGTACTCAATACTAATATGAAATCAGTATGTTATCACCTATACATTCATAGGAATGGTAAAACATAACTATAGTCCAGAAAGAAGGAGGGAATTGGAGGGAGTGGGGAAGGGATGGGGGAGGTTTGGAGAAGGAAAGGTATTTTGGGGTCCTCACCTGATGTGCATAATGTCCTCACCTAATGAAACATTACAAAACTATCAAGAATAGAGTATGAATGTCTCACCATAACAAATAAGTAAGCATGGAGATACTTATGTTAATCAGTTCAGTGTAAGCATTCCACATTGTATATCAAATCAGCATACTGTACCCCATAAATGTATTAATGTACACAGTTATGATTTAATAAAAAATAAAAAGAAATAAAAGTAAGCTAGCTAAACTGGTTTTATTCTACCTTGTTTAGCTCATTTCTCTGTTTTTCCCCTTTTTTGGGGGTATTTTCCCTTACCAAGAATGGGGTCTTTGGTCCCCATTCTCCCTGCAGTTTATTTTCTGAAAATCTCAAATCAGGATGCATTTGCATGCTCATCTTTTTCATATGTAAAAGAGATTTAATTTATATTACAGAAATAAATAAGCAAAGCTGTCAGACTTTGTGTTAGCCACAGTTAACCTAAGTAGCCATTTCATTCAGGGCACTGCTGGTCAGATGCTAACAAGGCCAGATGAGCCTACTGACATCTGAAGATAGATTTTTTTAATATTATTTTTTTCTTTTTAATTAATGTTTAATTAAAACCATAACTGTATACATTTATGGGGCACAATGTGATGACTTGGTATACAAAGTGGAATGCTTAAACTGGTTAACATAGCCATCGCCTCATGTGCTTATTTTCTGGTGGTAAGATATTTAAAACTTACTCTTATTTTGAAATATATCCTTGCATTTTATACATTAGGTGAGATCCCACTAAAAGCCTTCCCTTCTCCCACCAATCGCCCTCCCCTCGTCTCCTCCCCGTCCCTCCTCCTCTTTGCTAGACTATATTTGTGTTTTATCATGCTTATGAGTAAGCGTTTATATATTGGTTTCATAACTGTATTGAGTACATTGGATACTTTTCTCCCCATTCTTGAGATATTTTACTAAGAAGAATGTGTTTCAACTCCATCCAGTGGAGACTACTTTTTCACTTCCACGGCCTACTGTCACAGATAAGTTGGGGAACTGGACTGCATGGTACCAGTCAAGGACCCAGAGTATACCATACACCCAGTAAAGTGTTGAGTAATTATAAATTTAGTCTTGATTAAAAATGTTTTGAAGATATAACCACCTTAAGATAGGAAGATAATGCACAACTTTGTAAACTATGAGGGGGAGTCTCTTTGAGGTGTGTTATGATAAGTAATAACATTGCTGATATTTTCTTTTACTCTGAAAATAAAAAAAAATAACAAAGAGAAAAGGGGGGCAGAACAGTTCTTTGAAGAGATATCCTTGCTATTCTCTGGAATTGCTGCTTTTCTGTAAATAAAAGTGAAACCATTGATCTTTCATCTGCTTCTCTGTTGTTTGGTTCGGGTGACAGGTGGACAGATTCCTTCGTCTGGCAACATTGGCATGCTGATATTGTATTCGGCAATGACTTATATTTCATATGTTCTTTTATAACTGCAATAGAGTCCTTATTTTTATACAATCCAATTTTTTAAATAATTAGGAATACATAATGGAGTTCATTAGTATCAGAATTTTATGCTTATATAATATAATTGCGTCATGGCAATTAGTGAGATGTCTATTTTAGCCTAAAGTTAGAAATTTTTATTTTTCTATTTGATTCTTGGATGGAGATATAAACCTCAGTAGAAATATTTATAATTATCTAATACATTTTAAAGTTTCAAAAATTCTTATTGAATTTAAGTCATAATTTCATTTTTATTTTTCAATCTGTAAATTCAGGAAAAGATAAAATCCTGTGGGGCTATAATTAGTCCAGTCTATATATTTTATATCACATTGCTTAACCTCATTTTTATCAAATTTCATAGCTTCTATACTATAAAAACTAATTTACTCGCTATAATGATGGCATTTCAAACAGTAAGACTGTTTGTTTATAAACACTTTATTCATGTATTCATCAATCAAATATTCATTTTATGTGTCATATGTTCAGCTAGATGATTGAATAAGAAATAAATAGGACATGTCCTTGTTTTGCCTTCATTTAATACAAATCCTAAAGGAGGAAGCAAAATATCTAAAGTAGAATATAAAAAGTGCTGTAACAGGTACATGCAAGGAAGAGAAAGATGATGTACTGTGTCCTCAGGTGGATGAGTGCTTTGGGGAGAACTTTCTGGAGATGTTTGCTTTTAAGCAAAATCCACGTGGTTTGAAACACTATTCCAGGCCAGGTGCAGTGGCCCATGCCTGTAATCCTAGCACTGTGAGAGGCTGAGGCAGGTGGATTGCTTGAACTCAGGAGTTCAAGAGCAAGATCCTCAACTCTAAAAATAGCTAAGTAGATGGCTAAAAATGAAAGGCAGATGAAGCATTTTGACAGAGACCAGTAATCCCAGCCATAATCATAACAGGGAGGCTGAAGCCAGAGGATGGCTTGAGCCCAAGAGTTTGAGGTTGCTGTAAGCTGTTACACTATGGCACTCTACCAGGGGCAACAAAGTGAAACTCTGTCACCAAAAAAAAAAAAAAAGAAAGAAACACTTTGCCAGCTATACCAGGAAGGAGAGATAATTTCGTAGGAGGAAGGATGGTGACCAAAACACGGAAATCTGAAAGGGTGTGGATTAGTCAAGCAGTGTAAGAAAATACTATTTCAGGAAAATGAAGGTGAAAGATACCAGCCAGATAGCCTAGCAGGAGAACAGTTTTTAAATGTTAAATTTGAAAGAGGCATTAAATAAAGTCTGGTCGAACTGTGGGCAAAAAGGTAAGGAAGGATTTGGTTTGAATCCTGCTTCTACCCTGTAATAACTTCTTGACCTTGGACAAATTACTCGACAGCTATGGGCTGTGGGTTTTATATTTGAAATATTAGGGTAAACAAACATGTACACTATGCTCTGTATGTGGTTTTCAGGTTTAAATAAAACAGCAAAACTTATGTGAGGGGAAGACTGCCTGAATCTACTCAAATTTCAGCAATCAGTGCTGTTGTTATTATTATGATTAGGGCTTTATTTAGAGGAAAGTCATTCCAGGAGCTGTACGGAGGGCTAATTGGGAGAGAAAGACACTACAGTCCAGGGAATTTCTTAATAAGATATTACAACCATCTAGTCTACAGAACATAGGACGTGGAAAAGTAATATTCCTAATAGAAGCAAGAACATGATCTCAAATTTATTTATTGCATTTTATCACAGTACGAACTTTACATGAATTGTTCTTATGTATTACTCAGAACAGCCTGATAAGGTAGATTTTATGTATCAGTCAGGGTTCTCCAGAGAAATGGAACTAATATTCTATATATTCTCTCTCTGCATACACACCCACACACACACACGTATACGATACATATATATACAGGGTGTCCATAAAGTTTGTGTGTAATTTAAATAGACAACTATATATGATGAATGTAAATATGTATACATAATTTTATGTATGGAATAAATCTCTTTCCCTCTCTCTCCCCTATACAGTCGATCCTGAACAACACAAGGGTCAAAGTACCATCTCCTGCACAATCAAAAATCCACATATAATTTTTCAGTTCTCACACTTGGTCAAGTTAAAGAACATATTAGGTTATTAAATACGAAAGGTCCGATTTATAATTAAAAGTTAAATTTATTATATCTCAAACAAGGAACAGGGCAATTAACCAAAGCATACGCCTAAACTCTAGACACAGTTTTGCCATCTTTCTGATAGCTTTTTTATGCCAATAGTGAAGAAATCTTTAGGGCAAACCATGAAAGACACTTCTCACAGCTTGTTGAGAATTGAATATTTTTTCCTCATAGGATGTGGTCCAAGCCTGGGGGAAGCGGTAGTCGTCTGATGGCGTAAGGTCTGGTGCATTCAGTGGATGACAGTTTTCAAGTTCGGCTTTTGTAGTTTGAGCAGCCTTATTCGTGTGCAGCATCATCTTCCAAGACTATTGGCCTGGCTCTTGACCAATCTCAGCTGCTTAGCCACAAGCATGCTCATCATACCCTGCCACTGTTTGCAGTAAACGTCTGCTGAATCGATTGACCAGTTTCATGAAGTTTTGGTAAATAATACAAACGCTGAAACACCAAACAGTCAGCATTAGCTTTTTGGGTGGATATTTAGTTTTGATCTGTCATTTAGCACTTCTTCTGTATCCAACCATTGTGCCAAACCCTTGTGATTATCCAAAAGAATCCATTTCTCATTACATGTAACAATACTGTGTAGAAGTGGTTTGCCTTTAAGTTGTGACAGCGAGGAAAGGCAAGCTTCAAACCAATTTATTTTCTGACGCTCAATTAATTCATGTGGAACCCAACTATCCAGCCTTTTTACCTTGAGATTTTATTTCAAATGGTCCACCATTGTTGAAATAATAATGTTAACCGTTGGGGGCTAGTTCACCCATAGGTATGGGGGTTCACTTGCCCTCTAGCTTTGAGCTCATCATTATCCAGCTTGGTATCAGGTCTCCGGTGTGGCCCATCTTTGAGATTAAAATGACCACAGTGGAACCTCTGAAATCACCCATGTACCAGGCATGCATTCACAATTTTCTTCCCAAACACGTTGTTTATATTTTGTGCTGTTTGTGCTGCATCAATTACATGAATGAAACAGAATGAACTTTTTTTTTACTTATTCGTAGTTTCACAAAAATTGCTCTAAAAAATTTGAAAGATAAACGTAATTCAAAAATATGTGTTTGAAAGAATGAGGACTCACCTTCACAATAAAAACGACACAAGAGTATCAAAATGAAATGTCAGAGGTATCAACTGTCAAACTTAGTACTTGAGGAAATTGGACATTTCATAATTAATAACCCAAGAAGATGTAATTATGAATAATGGAGGAAAGAAAAAATACATCTACTATTATTTAAGTGGTTGTGGCCATTTTGAATTACTAAGGGGCTGGTAGAGAAATTCTGAAATATCTTTCCTCATTTATCTGGTTACAACACCTACTCCTCCTTCAAGTTTTAGGTAGACAGCACTTTCTTTGTGAAGACTTTGGTGAGGTTCCAGAGTCAATGAGTTATTTTTTCCTGTGCCTCTTCATGGCACAATTGGGTTCATGCTGTCACACCCCACAGTGAACTCCTGAAGATGAGAGAAGTGTCTTAGGCAGGCTTGTGTACTTTGCAGCTACCAAAGTTCCTGGTCTCTGGCATCAAGCAACAAGTAATTGCTATAAATAAAGATTAGTCACTTCATTTTATTAATATGACTATCCAAATGATCAGACAGTCGTATTGCATATTTATAAATGCTTTTAAATAACTAGATTAAAGATGAGAAAGTGACGTAGATTTTTTTTTTTTTTCAGTTTCTGTCCTTAATGTACCATTGACTTTGTCATGACTGGACTTATTTATATCTTTTTCTGTTTGGTGTCCATTTTAACTCCAAATTATATACCATCCCTATGCCCATTTATTCATGTAATTAGATGTCCTCGTAGAAAATGATATCAATACGTGTAGCTACTGTTTATGCAGTAACTTGAACTACATCTAAAAATAAACAGCAAAAGGGAGGGAAAAAATCAGTATTGATTATGTTACTGTACAAGTTCATCTTTAAAAGAAAACATTTTATTTCTTCTTATATTGAAATAGACAAATTAGCCTTCTTAATCATCCTTCTCATGGCATCTAACCCATGTGTTTCTTCATTTTATTTCTTTAATTTGGGAAAATCGGGTGACTATCATTTTGAGATAGTTATAAATAATGTGCTACCATTTAAACTTATATCACCAAAAACTGGTATCAATTCTAATCACTAAAATTTAGTTAATGATAGCAAATTTAGAAATGCATACTCTGTGCAAAGTAATTTACAAGAATTTCTTTATTATTTTGAAGGGAGATTGATTCCATGTGAAGATTGATTAATATGTTTGGTTTTATGGCCAAGAAATTCCATCTGCCCTTGTGTCTCTGAGCCACATCACAACTAGGTCAGATTCCTTCTGGAGCAGAGGTATCCAGCAAAATAGTGCTTGGCAGCTTGCACACTCAGCACACACGCCAATGGCTGACTCAAAGTCCCTTCTCTGAACCACCTTTTAGTTATGTTCATGCCTATACATGGTTTCTGGTGAAAAATGAATGAATGAGCAGAGAGGTTGAGTAGGGAAGACACATTGAGCATATATAGGATTAGATTTTTTTCCATTTCAGATTAATCTGAGGGTACATAAAATTAGGTTACACTGTTTGTTTACATCTGTAAGGTAAAGTCCAGGTTGTCACTGATGATTAGCTGATAAAAATGGCTTTAATTTTAAAAATGTTGGCACATAAAATTCAAGAAAGAGAAATGAATGCTAACTAGCTTTTGTAAAAAAACCATTATAAATATGCACAGATTTGTTGATTTATAACCGTCACTTTTAAAGAAATATAAAAAAAAATTTAAATAGATAAAAGGTGTTTTTAATTTAAAATAATATGTAGCATATTCTAATGTTAAACTCCTTCTTTATCTGGTTACACCTGAGCTAATCTTTTCTAGGTGAAATGTTTATTCATGTATTTACCTATTCTTTTGCTGATTCCTTGTATAATGTGAGAATTCTCGATTTTAACCCACTAAACAAAGAATTGCTAACTCAATAACGGTCTTTGAAATTCCAAATGTATTCTATTCATATCAAAACTTCACAACTTCTCTGATATTGTCATTAAATTACATGGATAGTTTACAAATGATAATTCAATATAACCCACTTAATCCTAACTATATATATTTTTCTGTTAATTTGTATTATTATATTTTATTCTGAATCTCCTCTTAGTTTTAAAATTCAGAAGACTAAAATTAGCTTCTATGAAAACATTCTTTCTTAATGCCCCTTTTTCCTAACTGAGCTATATAGTTTGGGCATTTTTAAGATGCTTTGCAAACTCTTCTGGTGTCGTCCCCCTTCCTTTTTTTTCTGTACTTTCATAAGATAATCCAACAAGTATTTAGTAGTGCCCACTAGATGTCAGGCAATCTCCTAATAATTCCAAAATAACAATCTTTCTGGAAATCTTCACATGTATAGTAGGACTTTGACAGGGGAGATCACTGTTGAGAAATAGGTCACTTTTTCTAAATTCTTTAACAAATATTGAAGTAGTCTACTTCCTGAAAACTTTCTGATTGGAGCTAACTTTAGGACAGGTTAGGTTACAACTCAACTAACAAGTCAGCAATGATAGGTAATTTAAAAGACTCATTTCTTTAAGATATTACATTATTGACACAAGAGAAAGTATTTTAATCCAGATCGTACATAATCATTCTTTCATTCATTCAAAAAACATTGTTTGAAGTCCATTATAGGTGCTATGTATAATTTCTATGATCAAAATATAAATGAAAAATTGTGCCTATCCTCAAGGAACTTATACTTACTAAGAGAGAAATGAACGTGTGAATTATATTTAAAAATGCAGGTTGAAATCTGAACTCCACATAAGTAACTAAGGTAGAATTTAAATGCCAATATAAAACAATGTCTTTCTTGTACCTATGGGCAATTTTCACATTGAAAAAAAAGCGATTGTGTGAACTACAAAATTTTAGTTACTTTAACTAAGCATATGTAGAAAACAAAATACAAGTTAAAAATTCAAGAAAATTTTGTTGAGTGCCTTAATAATGTAGTGAAGAGAAAGTCCGTTTTTTTCTATTACACTATCAACACTGTTTTGAAAATATTTAGGAATGCTTTTTACTGAAAAGAAAAGTTACCTTGACTAAATGATGAGGTAAAGGTTAACACTTTATAAAGGAATTTGTAAATTTCTCCATTAAAATAAGACAATTCTTTCCAAAAGATAAAATAATCTTTATATAAAAATTACATTGTTTAGAAAATAAAAATGTGTCTCCAAGTTCATTCTTGATTTTTTTTTACATATGCAATATCCAAAATAACTCTCTGAAGATTTTTAGTATGTGCACTCTGATGTCTTCTACTTGCTATTTTTATTGTGTTTAATTCTGTTGTCTTAATTTGTGGCCTTACATCACAAAAGCATTTTTCTAATATTTGGTGATTCTTGGTTTATCATTATTATTATTATTATTGTTTTTGGATATCTTCTTCCATTTCCATTTTTTCTTGTTGTAATCCATTTCTGGGTGTTGTATAAAATGGACAGAGTGTACCGATGACAGGTATGTGCCACCACCATGTCCCTTCTGGGTATGAGATGTTCCCTCCCTCCTGGGAATAATTAACTCTCAAGAACATTGTCTCTGCATTCCCGGAGTTGACAATCACGGCTCCAGCCTAAGATCAAGTGCCACTACTGATGGTTTTTATGGTTCTGGGGTGGCATGAGAGGAATTCAAATTGCCTAACTCTTCCAAATCTATTTCCCCCTCTGTCACCTTGGCAACAAATGTTCCCAACTTCCTTGCTGCATCATGCATCTGCTGATGCACAGCGGGGCTCTCTGATGCTGTTCCTAATTTGCAGTAATCACTTTCGCTATTACCACGTGTTCGCTGAACTGGTTTCTTCTGACTTGAGATTTAAGCATGTCTGCTTTCTAAATGTTTGGGTTCCTCTCAGTATTTCTATCCAGTGACATCAGTTTTTATTGTTTTGCTAGACATTTATTCTTAATTTTTAGCATAATGTTGTGTTCCATTCATGGAATGTTGGTAGAGAGAGAGAGTAGGTACTTATTTCTTACCTTCTCATTTTACTCCAATCCTTTAACTCTCACTGCCTTTCCATTGTCCGTGTTGTATACTCACATTCACATTTGAACACATGGCATTTTGCATTTGTATATTGTACAGTTTGTTGATTTAGTATAAAGATGATTTTAATTTGAAATCATGCTTCTTTCCTTGGATTTTTGTTTCTTTTCCTCCGGGAATGGTAACAAGATTACCCCAATACTTCTACGCTAAACTTTTTAGGCTTTCTTCCTCTTCCTCCACTCATTATATATAAATTATCTGCTAAGGTTTATTTAAACTGTTTTCTTTTAAACTTGTCTTTTTCAATACTTTATTCTAAAAATCCTCAAATTTCCATCAGTTGTTGATCCTTATTACTTCTGCTTGACTCAAAATTTAATTCTTGGCTGGGATATTGAAATTAACTCAATTGTCACTGTCCTCTTTAACACGCCCACTTAATAAATTTATTACACAATAGACAAAATTACTTCCAGCATGATCTCTTTTATCCATGAATCCCCACAGTCTCTGGAGAACAGCCCATATTCCTAGATGGTGCACGTGATCCTTCGTAATTCCCAGCTTATGGCACTCTCACTATGGGTTCTTCTTCCTGGTGTTTCCTGCTTATTCTGGCATTCTTGACTGTGCATAGATCTCAGTTGAGATAAACATCACACCAGTGTATAAGAAGATGCCTCTTCAGAAAAATATTCTCCAAATATTTTTATTCTTATTTTTTGGTACAGAGATTCACACTATTGCCCCTGGCTAGAGTGCTGTGGTTTTAGCCAAACATGCAGCAACCTCAGACTGCTGGGCTCAAGCAATCCTCCTGCCTTAGGCTCCCTGGAAATACAGGCACCTACCACAATACCTGGCTAAATTTTCTATTTCTAGTAGAGAAAGGACCTTACTCTTGCTAAGGCTGGTCTTGAACACCTGGTCTCAAGCAATCTTCCCGCCTCAGCCTCCCAGAGTGCTAGTATTACAGTCATGAGCCATTGCGTTTAAATTATGTACTCAACCTCTTGAATACATAATTATAACAAAACCCAAATGCTGAGAAGGCAAATTCTTTTTTTTTTTTTCTTCTTTTTTTTTGGCCAGGGCTGGGTTTGAACTTCCCACCTCAGGTATATGGGGCCGGTGCCTTACTCCTATGAGCCACAAGAGCCACCGAGAAGGCAGATTCTTGATGTTATTGTTTAATCTCTCCCCCCTCTTTTGTAATCTATGCATTTCACTTGTGGCATAGTCTTCCATAACTTTCTCAATAAATATTATACTGGACTCACTGGAATCATTTTATTAACAAAAGTTTGAAAGAAATAATCTATTTTTACACAAAAATGCATAGAATAGGGTTCAGCCCACTTAGATTTTATTAGGTAAAGCTAGCAAAGCTTGCATGCATTAAAAATGAACACATGATGGATGAGGAAGACAATCACGGTGAAAGACCAGGAGGATGTCAGCCACCTCTAAAAAGGAATTAAAATTAATTTGTGTGTGCATGTTTTTGTGTATCCAAATGCGTGTGTATAAAATATTGGAGGGAAAAAAGAGAAAATATTGGAAATATGAACCAGGAATAAGATCCAATTTTTCTTATTTTTTGGTACAGAGATTCATAAAAAATAATAAAAGATATTCCTCAGTTATTGAAACAGAGATCATCTAATTCAAAATCTATTATTTATAGAAGAAATTGAGACTGAAAACTAAGTGAGAAAGAAAATACTTGTTTCATATTTTCACATAATCTTCTGGTTAATGCATGAAAATACATGTTTTAATCTGACATAATTTATTTTACCTTCTTTGCTATTTTTGATACATTCTCATGATACCAATTTTCTTTATTTCTGTGTAAGTTGACCAGCCAAAGGTCTCTAATAAACTAGTTAACTTATGGGGGTGGTCAACAAGAATATCTAGGCCTGTTGTACTGAAGTATACATGCATGGCATTTCCACCCTTGACACTAAGGAGAATTTGAGGAGATAGTCAATGTGGGGAGGGAGCCTACTATAGGGACTTTGTGGTATATTTTTGTTCTTAAAATAATTTTATAATTTTATTTTAGTTTTATTTGAGCTATTATTATGTTTTGACAAGTATATAATAGTGGAGAAATAAAACGTTACTGTACAGTAAGGGTTTGTGACTTAGAACACATGAAAACCATATTAATATCCATATTTAATAAGGTATTATAATTTAAAGCTAAGAGATTCATTGCATATATACTTCATCAGAAAGAGTTTCAGCTCTTTCATTGTAAAGAGTAATACATAAGGGAGCTATGACTCTAAAGATTTGCTTGAATCTGATTCTTTTCATGTATTTTCTCCAAAATATCATAAGACTAATGTATAGTGAAACACACACATAGGCACAAATCTCTACTTTCATCATTACTATGAAGCATAGAATGCCACAAAAAAAATGTTATTACCCATGAATGGGGATATAAACACCAATTATTTTGTTGTTTCAAAAAAAAATTTCAGAAAATTAGGGAGGACACACGTTTTATATACTTTGCTTTTGTACAAATTGACTCAAAGCTGTAAGTATGCCGTTTTCCCAGAGAGTGTTCACTGCACACAATAGGTACATATTTACCTGTTCCCTCCACAGCTTGATTTTCATTGGGATATACTTTCATATGTATAGTGTTGATTCATTAATTCCAATTTGGTATTGAGTACATATGCTTGTCTATTTTTGTGATGTTTCACTTAGAAGAATCGTTTACAGTTCCATATAGGTTGTCCAAAAAGATACTAGATTGCCATTTTTTATGGCTGAGTAGTACTCCATAGTATGCATAGACCACATTTTATTAATTGGTTCGTGGCTTGGTGGGTACTTGGGCTGTTTCTACGTCTTTGCATTTGTGAATTGTGCTGCTATAAACATTCAAGTGCAAGTGTCCTTTTTTATAAAATTGCCTTTCTTCCTTGGAGTATGTACCCAGCAATGGGATTATTGGATCAAACTGTATCTACTTTAAGTTTCTTGAGGTATCTCCTGTTCCTTCCATAGAGGTTCCACTAGTTTGCAGTCCCACTAACAGTGTGCAAGAGTTCCTTTTTCTCTGCATACACACCAAGCACCAACTTTAATAGTGCTCTGACACTGAGACAATCCTATGGGTACAGAAAGAAAAGTCAGGTAAATGAGGAAAGGATACTCAATAGATTCCTTAAAAAAATGGGGGGGGGGATTTTTATCAAGTTATAAACTAAATTACCCTCATTGCTTTCTGCTAGAGAGGTTCAGGAGTAAAACGGCAAAAGACTGAACACATATTTGGGATTTGGTAGATCCATAGCATTAACTACAGGAAGGCAGCTTGAAAGAGAGCAGAACCAAAAGTAAGAGACATGGGGTAACATTTTCTCCAGGGATAAAGAGATTCAAACAAGGCGATATTGATATAGAGAGAAAGAGGGTGGGGGATTAACTATCTTACAGATATAAAGTAGGAACAAGATTTACTAAAAGTTCCCTTTCATTCATTATAGCCAATATTGAAAAAGGTCACCACTAAATCATATAAAATTTAATAAACTGACAGACTGGATGCTTTTGAACTTGAACTCCTGTTTAGGCAGAATAATGGTTCCCCAAATTACCAACACCTTCAACTATGAAAACTGCAAATATGTTTCTTTACATGACAAAAGAGAATGAAGGATGCAAAGGGTTAAGGATGAATATCAGTTGGCCTTGAAATAAGGAAATTACTGTGGATTTTTCAGAAGAGCCCAATTGAACTCCAAAGGTCCATAGCAATGGAAGAGGGAAGCAAAAGAGCAAACAAGAGGATGTGATATGAGGAGGACCCAAGCTACCAGTGATGCATTTAAGGATCCAGGTAGAAGGCCATGGCTAAAGAATGCAGGTGACCTGTAGAAGCCTGAAAGGGAACAGATTCTCCCATAGAAACTTGAGAACGAAACTCAACCTGGTGAACACCATGATTCTAGTTCAGTGAGAATTGTGTTAGACTCCCGAACTACTTAATGCAACAGAATAAAGCTTTGGTGGTGGAAGCCATTCCATTTGCAGTCACGTTAACAGTAGCCATAAATGAAGCCAGCACTTTGTACCCCATGATTGCACTAATGCACACAGCTATGATTTAATTTAAAAAATAATTTTAAAAAAAGGAAAAAGAAAACTAACACAAACTCCTTTCATGAAAAGAGTAAGATTAGCAAACATATCAGACAAACTCTGCATATATCTATATCAGAAAAGAAAAAGAAAATGTAAGCTAGGCTGGTGGTGCCTGCCTGTATCTGAAAAAGCAGCGGATCAGGAGGGTGTAGAGGGAAGATCATTTGAGCTCAGGAGTTCGAGACCAGCCTCAGCAATATACGGAGGCCCACGCCTTTAAAAAATAAACATTGAAGAACGAGAGAAAATCCAGATCAATATATTTCAGCCCAAAATTATTGCACATCCAAAACACACATGCACAGGTATACAAATGCACACACATATATGTGCACAAAGGCCAGAAGTAAATCTTATTATTGCTACTTGAAGTAAATGTCAAAAATAAGCATTCTGAGATTTTAAAAAGCAATAAAAAGGTGCCCTTGAATCATATTATCAAAATTGTAGGCCAACAGTAAGAATAGAAATAAATGCAAAGAAATTTGATTTGAATTCAGGAAGGTAAAGGAAAAGAAAATATCAGAAATAAGTGATAAATTATAAGTTGTCAAGTGAAAAGGAACTACAATGAAGTTTCATAAGGCAAATTTAGAGTCGAGTCCAATTTCTCATCACAGTGTTCTCCCACACTGAGCTAGTCACTAACGCACATTCTAAGAGAAAATAAAACAGCAAAAGAAACAAAAATAAATAAAGAAATGGAAAGTTTCAGAGGTAAAAGTAGTTGGAATGAAAGACAAGCTAAGAAAGCTCTTACTATACTTGGATATTTTAAAGAAGAAATCAAACAATTGACTGATACATAAAATGTTCATGCAATGATTAAAAAAATAACCTTAAAACTTTAAATAAACCTAAAAAACAATGAGCCATAAAAATCAATCCTGAGGCTCACTTCAGTAAAAGTTATAGATTTTACTAATGAGAACAAAATTCCTGGAAACTCTAATAAAAAATTTCAAATTGTTTAAAAATGTATGAAAATTAGTCTGGTATTAGATTTCTGAAATGGTACATAGATAACTGGGCAATTAAATGGTACCATCTTAAGAAAATTAGGAAATAATGTGTATTCCAGGTCTTTATATTTTACCAGATTGCCCTTCAAGTATAAGACCTTCAAAAAATGTTTCAGAAAAATGAAAACTCAGTTCTATTACCTGTAGTATTTCTTTAGGACTCTAGTAGAGCGTAAGTCTCATCCAAAAAAGAGACGATCAGAGAAAGTTCAATAAAAGACCAGATACTAAGATTTAATATATTTAATAGTATAAAGAGAACAAAACAAGGATGCATAACCAGATAGAATTATAAATATAAATACATATATATATGTATATATGCACATGTGCGATCTTGAGATTCTCTAAAGAAACAGAAACAATAGGATATATATATTTATAAAATATATATATGTATTTTTTATGTATCATACATGTAAAATGGTGAGGCATTTTATAACTGTCTTTCTACTATCTATAGGAACTGGATCATGTAATTATGGAGGCCAAGAACTCTCACAATCTGCTATCAGAAAAATTGGTGCTATAATTTAGCTCGAATTTGAAGACCTGAGAAATAAGAGTGCCAACATTTCAGGGAAGGAGAAGACAAATGTCTTAGCTCAAATAGAAGCAAATACAGCATGTCTCTGCCTTTTTGTTCTTTTCAGACCCTCAATGGGTTGAATGATGCAACTCATATTGGAGAGAGTGATCTACATTGCTAGGTCTACCAATTCAAATGCGATTGTTTCAAAAACACCCCCACACACAGATCAGAAATAATGTTTACTTGCACTCTGAGCATCCCTTAGCTCAGTCCTAAGTTGATATACAAAATTAAAAAAGTACCTAAAATATGGGAGAAAGACTGGGAGAGAAAGAATTAGGTTAGACTATCGCCAATGGCTCTTGAATTTGCGGTAAGTGAGCGTCTAAGGACACTATTAAAGTTGATTTACCAAGACATAAAACATTAGGTAAGAAAAAGACATGCTATAAAAAATGTGCACATAGAAAAATATCTCTCTATAACAAAATAGTAAATATTTCTAAATACTAAATTTATTTTAAGTGCAAAACCAAGACAATGCACAGAAAAAACACAGAAAATATAATCAATTAACATAGTAAATATATATACATGTTGCCAGCTATTAGTATAACAACAGTAGACACACCTAACACTGTTACTTATATGTATATAAATTAGACTGTATATATGTGTGTGTATAAATATATACAATTATACACACTAATATGATATAAAATAATATGAGCATAGAGACCAAACTGATTCATTTCAATAAAAGGGAATGAGCTTAATTCACCTATTCAGAAAATTAAATTGGCTCGTAACACAAAAATCAATTCTTATTTTACATTAATTAAAAATTATTTTAGGGGTTTTATGAAAGTATAACATGAGTTAAAGAGTTTACAGTCATGTAACAGTTTTGTTGTAGACGAAGTATAGTAGAATAACCACTGATATTCAGATGTAAATTGATTTGTCCTCCCATCTTTGAGAAGCCTGTTGTATTCATGTCTCAAACATCCACTGGCAAGAATGTGAAGCACCTTAGCAATAATTGGGAACCCAATTTCTCCTGAGGGAGATCTCTGATACCGGGCTACTCGTGCAGGCACATTCTAATTATGTGGACAGCATTTACCATTACATTCTTTCCCAAACACACAGGCACAAACTGTAAGTCCAATTATTTTTCTTAAATAATGCTGACAGGCTGATATATCCTGCTTTGAAACAACTTCCCAACCATGGTTATTAGAATATTACCTATTTTTAGTTAATAAATTTTATGCATTTGCTGTGAGTTATTATTTCTGGTGATAAGCATACTAGACCAGCTAATATTAAACCACAATATGTAATTCTGCATATCAAAGACACACTAAAGCAAGGAAATAATTAAAAAAACTAACAACATTGGAATAAGGAAATAATAACCACTCATATAGAAACCATAAGAAATCAGAAGTTGCCATGTGGATTGATGTCTGCTAGGTAATTTCTATAAAAACACAAACATTTAATATATCAAAGGAAGTATGTAACACTAAAGGTTTTACAATAATACATAATGGTTATGGATATCTGTCTAAAACAACAGGGTTACCACTTATATGATGCAGAGATGCAAGAAAAATGGAAACATGTTACTGAAAGGAGACTTCAATACTCCAGACGTAATTACAAGACGGTTCAAGTAAAATAAAAATAAGAATTTAGATGACAGGTAGATAGATAAATAAGTGGATGGATGTATAGGTGGAAAGAATAAATAGAATGTGAGAAAATCTTAATAGTCCACACCTTATTATGAAGGTATATAAATAAAGTCATGTTCTTCTAATTTATTTTAATTTTAATTAATTCAAAAAGTTACAAAATTTGTTGCATGCCATCAGAAAGGCATTATTTATTTACTTTTCTTATTTCAGTATTCACATACATTTATGAATATTTACTTAGTGTGGGTTAAGTCAGATTTATTTGAAGAATTTTGCTCAATAGATTAAGAATAAAAGGAACCACAGGCTAGGTCATAGTATGGAAATAAATCATTTCAACTCCACAAAGCCAAGAAATGTTTGAGTTATAATAGATGTGAGGATAAGAAGAAACTATATCTGCATCTTCTTTCAGGTTTTTTAACCTTCTACTGCAAATCTTTACATATATGCTGAGGAAATATTTGTTTTGTTTCCTTATCCATTCTTCAATTTGATTTTCTCAAGTTCAGAGAGCTACCAAGCCACTCTTCTCACAGAAGCAAGTTTTCTTATCTCATTTTTTGTTCCATCTTTAGTATTCTCAGAATATATATAACCCAGAGTAGAGGTAAGTATAAATGTATGGTCAGCATTCTTGAATAAAATTATTCGATTCCCTGTCTGCCACTAAACTTCTCAGACTAGTAAAATTGAATTTTCAAAGTTTCATACTTGAGTAGTAAGTCTAAGTTAGAGAGAGAAATAAAGTCTAAATTTCTCCCAATCCATCCATAAACACTGAGGAACTGAGCAACTCATAACAAGTAAAAGGAGAAACAGTACTATAGATGGGTCCAATGGACACAAAGTATATTTTTAAAATAGCAAAAATTGGCCATTCTCCCTGACCAGTATCCAAGTGGGCTACTCCCACGTTCCCTTTATTTTACTCATGAATTTATATGGTTCTAATCATCCCAGAAAAATCACAATCTCATTACTAAGAAGTTCCCCTATAAACTGTTTTTATCTTAAATGGAATAAGGCAGAGATTGTGTTAGTTTCCATAGTTTCACTGTAAACAAAAAAAAATAGTACCCCAATTACGTCTTGCTAATCTGTAACAATCTCATTATCCTCCTCCTACCATCCACTTCCACAATCTATCATTGAAATAGTGTCTGCTCAATATGACCATCTTCCTAAGCTTCTAAAAAGCTTCTGCACAGCCAAGAGCATAGTAAGTATAGCAAGCAGACAGCCCCCAGAATGGGAGAAAATATTTGCAAGTTATGCCTCCGACAAAGGTTTAATAACCAGAATCCATAGAGAACTCAAACGGATTAGCAAGAAAAGAACAAGTGATCCCATCTCAGGGTGGGCAAAGGACTTGAAGAGAAACTTCTCTAAAGAAGACAGGCGCACGGCCTACAGACACATGAAAAAATACTCACCATCCTTAATCATCAGAGAAATGCAAATCAAAACTGCTTTGAGATATCACCTAACTCCAGTAAGATTAGCCCACATGACAAAATCCCCAAACCAGAGATGTTGGCATGGATGTGGAGAAAAGGGAACACTTCTACATTGCTGGTGCGTATGCACACTAATGCCTTCTTTTTGGAAGGGTGTTTGGAGAGTACTTAGAGATCTAAAAATAGACCTGCCATTCAATCCTATAATTCCTTTACTAGGTATATACCCAGAAGACCAAAAACCACACTACAACAAAGACATCTGTACTAAAATGTTTATTGCAGCCCAATTCATAATTGCTAAGTCATGGAAGAAGCCCAAGTGCCCATCGACAAACAAATGGATTAATAAATTGTGGTACATGTATATTGTGGAATACTATGCAGCCTTAAAGAAAGATGGAGACTTTACCTCTTTCATGTTTACATGGATGGAGCTGGAACATATTCTTCTTAGCAAAGTATCTCAAGAATGGAAGAAAAATTATCCAGTGTACTAAGCCCTACTATGAAGCTAATTTAAAGGTTTCATATGAAGGCTATAACCCAACTATAGCACAAGAATATGGGAAGGGAGAGGATGGGGGAGGTTGGGGTGGAGGGAGGATAATTGGTGGGGCCACACCTATGGTGCATCTTAGAAGGGTACAGGGGAAACTTACTAAATGCAGAATACAAATGTCTTCATACAATAACCAAGAAAAAGCTATGAAGGGTATGCTAAACAGTTTGATGAAAATATTTCATATTGTATATGAAACCAGCACATTGTACCCCTTGATTGCACTAATGTAGACTATGATTTAATAAAAAAAAATAATAATAAATAAATAAAACAAGCTACATAAAATGAGGAAATAACATTGCCAAATGAGGCACTACTCTTTATCTGCAGAATAGAAAGTCGACTAACAGTATGAAATATACGTATTGTAGAGTGTATGATTAACTTATCTTTTTAAATCAATGAGGAAATGAGATTATTCAATAAATTTGGTTGAAAAATTATTTTAACACTATTTTTTAAAAAATATTTTTCCTGGCTTGGCGTCCGTAGCTCAGTAAGTAGGGTGCCAGCCACATACACCGAGGCTGGTGGGTTTGAGCCTGGCTCAGGCCAGCGAAATAACAATGACAACTGCAACCAAAAAATAGCCGGGAGGTGTGGCTGGCGCCTGTAGTCCCAGCTACTCGGGAGGCTGAGGCAAGAGAGTCACTTAAGCCCAAGAGTTTGAGGTTGCTGTGAGCTGTGATGCCATAGCACTCTACCAAGGGAGACATAGTGAGACTTTGTCTCAAAAATATATATATATTGTTCCTAATGTCAAACTACACACTAACATAAATTTCCAATGTGACTAGCATAAGCATGCATCAATATATGTGGGATAAATAATAATAAAGTATACACATAATAAAACTGAATATCTGAAAATAACTAAATATTTAATCTCATGGTAAGGAAAGGACAAGCATTACATTTTAAAAATAACTAATAGGTTTGATTATATAAAAGGCAAAACTTTTACATGTTTCAAAAAGTACCATAAATATTAAATCAAAAGCATTTAATATTGGTGGTAATCAAATAAACGCAATTTAAATATCTGTTAGGATATAATTGTCCACATAAATTTATCAATTAAAACAATGCTATCCAGTGTTGGTAAAAGAAAAACTGAAAAATCAACATTCTCATACTACACTCATGGAAATGTAAACTGTTTTAACCTTCTGGAGGATAAGTTATCAAAATGTATCAGAAGTCTGGGATTTATCCTAAAGAAGTATTCTGGACCTCATGGAACATAGATATACACAAAATTCCTGTCAATTTCTGTAATCACGCAAAATTGGAAAGACACTAAATGAGTCACCATCAATGATTGGTTAAATAGCTTACGTGACATACTTATGAAGGTATAAATTTTGAAATAATAATTTAGAAAAATATAATATTACAAAATGCTATGGGAAAAAGGTCAGGATACATTGAATGAAGAGTAAAATGCCCGGCTACAAAAAATGTATACAGTGATTCCAATTTTGTAAGGCAAATGAGTACATCGTGTAACACGATGTGAACATTTAGTTCTTCCTACCACAGATTTGATTAAGGTATCAATATAATGAATAAGAGATAATGAGGTATGAAGTGAATCACCATCTACAGAATTTATAAAGGAAATAATCTAGAACCATCTCCCTCTCTTTATATTGTCCCTTTGAAAATATAAAAGGAACAGGACAAAGGTAGAGAGCGCCATCTTTGATCTCAGCAGTCTGGTGACAGAGGCAGCTGAATGACCAGCATTCCCGGTGTATACTGAGACTACTTGGTTGGCCACCCTGGGGACTAGCTATGGGACACACAGAAGAACCGAGAACCATGCAGGAGCTGTCTTACAATCTGCTCAACAGCCTCCCTGGGTGGCTGAGAGGACATGCCATCCTATTCCTGGGAGTGGCCCCCAGTGATCCAGGGCCAAGAGGAAGCTTTAGTTAGTTGCAAGAGGGGAACTATGAGGGACAAGGGCCTAGGAGTCCTGCTTCCACTGTATTAGTTAAAACCAAATACATATGTATTCCATAGAGAAAGTATTAAATAATTGGAAAGATATTCAACAATCAATTATTAATGGTTATCTGAATAGTGTATGCACAGAAAATTTTTCTTTCCTATAAACAGTTATTTTCCTAGTGTCTAAAAATGATCCATGTTTGTATGCATGATTGGTAACAGATTGGTATTTTGTAAAATCAAAAGTATATACTTGAAGTTGTCAGCAATCAAATATATAAAAATTCCACAGGCCTCACAGCACTGTTTGGTTTTATGACATTCATGGAGACATAGCCAAAATCAGATAATTATCTGTAACTCCTTCTCATGCAAAGCCAGAAAAAAATGATGAATCAAATCTGCTAACAAAGTGATGATTAGTTTATGCTTTGTGTCCTCAAGAATCTGCCTTTTCCTCAACTAATTTATTAGTAGAAATTTCCTTCTCAGGACCATGTTACACTCTTCAACACAGGGCTCTTCACACTCTAGTATGAGAGGTCCTGGTAAAGTTGGACAGTGTGCAGCTTATACAACAGTACATAGCCACAACACCCCATGTAAAAAGCTCACAACCATATTCATTCCTAGATAAAGCCTTTCCTGAGCAAACTAGATCTCTCCCTCCACTTTATGTGAAATATTATTGCCCTCCATTTTTATATTACCTTTAAATTGTCATGTGGTCTCTGTGTGTGCTAAAGTAATACACTTGTACATTTTTATTTCCTCTATACAACAGGAAATGTTTGAAGTCAGGTAATATGTCTCATTCTTTTTAATCCCTGGCAGTACCTGTCTTGGTGTCCCGCACACTGTGTCATAATCAAGGTGACCATTAACAAACGCAATAATGATAATAATCAACAACATTCATTAAGTTCTCACCATATCCGAAGCACAACATGCTCTGAATACATTATTTTATTTAATCTTAGCTATAGCTTTGTGTGCTACAGATTAGTAATATTTTAATTTATAGAGGGTTTGTCAATGTTCAGCTACTTGTTCAATGTTAAACTGTCAGTAAGACTTAGAATTAAAGAGTGAATGAAGAAAACGTTTCATTCTCTTGCAGACCTTTCAAGCTTTGTAGTCTATAACCGAACTTAAGTAAACACAGTTTATTAGATGATAAGTTTATTAATTAGTGGTACATGCTATGGTCTGAATGTTTGTGTCCCCCCAAGATTCATACATCAAAACATAATCCTTAAGGTAATGGTACTAAGAGGTGGGGCCTTCGAGGGTGATTATGTCATGAGAGAGGATGGGATTTGTTGTCCTTAGAAAAGAGGTCCAGTAAGTTTCTTCTTGATGGAAGAAACAAGGACATGGAAAAATGCATGGTCTAGGAGAAAAGAGCCCTCACCTGACACTGAATCTGCAGGTGCCTACATCTTGGACATACTGGCATTTACAAAGGTAAGAAGTTAATTTCTGTTATTCATAAGCCACTTGGCTTATGGTGTTTTGTTACAGTAGCCCAAATATATTAAGAGAGTAGGACCTGTAATTATTATTGTTTGGATCCACGGCATGGTATATATTTTATTTCTCTTAATTACTAGAGGGAATAAATGAATGAGTGAATAAAAAGATACACAGTTTTGGCTGTGCATTGAACCTCACTTCTGACTGAGAACCATTATTTTCTTTTAAATAGGATGCCTGTAGGATCATTCTATGCATAAAGAAATGGAGGCTCAATTAAAAGGTGATTTTCTCAGGGTCACACTTCTAAAAGCAGGTGGTTAGAGAATTAGAACTAAGACTTCCAATTTGAAGCATCTTTCCTTACAACCTTTTATCTAATTGTTGAGACACAGAACATGTTTGTATTAAATAAAATTGAGAAGGGTAGAGTACAGACATGGGTCTTTGTGTGTGTGTAGGGGGGGCTTCTTATTAATGACCTTCTTGAAAATATCCTGTATCTGCTTAGCAAATACCTGCCCAGGCTCCAGCCTTTTACATTATCTTTTCCATGGTTGTTTCCAAGCTTTCTTCTTTGACTGTGCTGCAAACTGTAAAGGAACTCTGTCAAGCGTGACAACTTGAGTGCTGGGGACCAATCTCATGGGCTTCCTCAAGTCTGAGTTAGTTGTCTCTGCAGACCATTTGGAAGTGAGGCAGTGACCACTGGTTCATTTTCATCCTGATGCTCTCTCTTGGGTTAGAACCACATGCTATGGAAAGATTTATTTTTTTGACTTGTGAAGTGATTATTCCAGAGAAGTTGATGCCCACAAGCCTAGATTGGGGTGATGGGAAATCTAAACCCATATCATATTTTTCACTATTCTTCCACTGAATCACATTCAGACCAGGCTTCTGGCACCTTTCCAGGTATTTTGAGAGCAGAGCCTGGTTCTACGGTCTAAAGACTAAAGAAACCAAAATGTGAATGGAAGTCAGCCCAGATAGACTAGTGCTGGACATTATTCTCCATCCTTCCATGGTGGAGACTGGATGATTCCAGGAGTTTAGGCTGAATAAACCATATACCAAAGCTTGGGCCTGCAGACTCCTTACCTGTTGTCACAGCCATGGAGAAGCTGTTGGTAAGAGATCACAGGGAGGTCTGGAAATGGCTGCCTCTAGCTGTATGAGGAGAGGAGGACCCTTGATTCTGATGGGCATCTTCCCTACTCGCACCCCAGTCTTTCACTGTGCCCCAAATATATTTTCTAGAGCTGACCTCAGGTTTCCAGTGGCCAATGATGATGTCAGGATTTTGAGGTGAACACATGCTCAAAAAAGGGAGACAGAAGAAAGAATACATATATATAGAATATATATTTGTATGCCTGAATCCTTGGCTAGCTCATGGCTCTCCACCTCCACCTACCTTTGTTTTGAGCTTGAGGACAGTAACTGCCCTGAGTAGGTATGAGTGGTGAGGAAGAGAAAGGAGGGCAGAAGTCAACAGGCTGACCCATTGTGGCTTCTGAAGCAATTACATCAGAATAGTCGAGAAGAGTTAGCAAGTTCCTGCCACCTGCTGCCCTCCGTGGTGGGCTGGCTGCTGGCACAGGAGGCCTGGTGCACACACATGTTCCCTTCAGGAATGCTCCATTCGCTTGCGCTAACTCCTCTACACACCAACATCTGTCTCTCTCCTGCACTCCTTCAGAGCTTGCTATTTAGTCTTGGGATCTGAATGCAGCTGTATATGTCTGTATTTAAACATGGTTTTGTCACCTGGCCTAGTATTTTTTTTTTTTTGAGACAGAGTCTCATTCATAGGAGGGCTCGACAAACCTGATAGTTATATGCATTCTATTTTTTGTTGTTGTTGTTCCAAAACTGGCATCTAATCACAAAATTGATCCTTGTATGTATATAAGCATCCCAAATGGTACCATCTGTAAGTTCTTGGGAAGGGAGAGTGTAGACAGGATGAGTTTTTGGAATAGTAGGTTTGAGGCCCCGACCTAAGACCATGGGAAAGACACTTATCATAACAGGGACCGAGGCTGTCACAGTGACACCCTTGCAACATTTCCGTGAAAAGACGTTAATTTGAGATTTTGAGGTTTAAATTTATTGTCAAAGGTACGTGTTTCTGATCAACTTTGTGTTGCCTGGGAGAGAAGAGAAGAAGAGAGGTGTCTAATTCTCGTCCACCAAGATTTCACTCAGCAGAAGCGTGTACTGACAGATGAGGGAGAGGGAGGAAAGAAAGAGTGGAGAGGAGGGAGGAGACAGGAGGAAGAATAGAGGGAGGGTGTTGGGGGGAAAGTGATTTCCTGAGCACAGAGTCATTCCAAAGATATCACGAGCAGCAAATTAAACAATCCTTCAGCAAGAATTTTGACAAGGAAATTTCATTAGGGATTTAAATCTCTATGGAGGCTCAAGTTGCTGCATTAAGATGGGAAAATTGTGCAAATATTGTTCCTTAGAATAATGTTTGCCGCAGGTCACTGAGTTTCAGTCAATGGAAATTCAGAGTGATAAATGTCCTGTTGAAAACAACTAGAGGGAGGAAGGTTCTAGGGGAGAGAGGAAAGAGCCAAGCAACCGGGAGCTCAGGCCCTAGGGTTATTTGGAATAGAAGTTCGACTCCAGAATTAACTAGCCGTGTGACCTAGAGCAAGTTTACTTAGCATCTCTGAGGTCTAAATTCCTCATCCATAAAATGTGAGCAACTGCCAGTCCACTAGACTGCAACTGTGAGTATTTAATGAGACAATCCAGGTAAAGCTGCTGGCACAGTGCTTGGCACATGTTAACATCTAAATACCTTTAGTAATGATAATGGTGGGTAAGGGACATGGGCTACCATTTATGCGGTATTGACTCTTTGTTGATCTCTATGATATATGCCCACAGGTTTTATTGTTATCATTGCTCAGATGACATCCTGAGGCTTGGGAGCCAAATAAATATGCCAGGGCCATAAAGAGGTAAATGGTACCTAATTCATTCCCAAGTGTTCATCATCCCCATTTTTTTCCATCACTGGTCTATGGGGTTTTCACAGCCTAAATCCTGGTTGCACACCTTTGTATTAACACAGTCTGACAGATTAGATGGTCCTTAGTTGGTGCCCAGAAAATGCTGTTGGAATAAATTAGTGATTACGCAAATAAATGAGAGCACAGATGAATGGCACAGATAGTGCTTTTTTCCACTTAAACTGTGTCTTGGGGACTCATCCATGGGTTCTTAATGCTTCTCTCTCATTTTTCTATTTTAAGGAATTCCGGCATTCTAATCCACATAATGACACGCCATTTTATAGAAAACAGGACAAAAAAAGAAAACAATTACATATAATTCCACAACACAAATAATGAAAGTCCTTTTTAAGCATTTTAGTCTATTTTTTTCCACACTTGGGCCAAGAGATGTTCCTTTGGCAAATTTATATTGAAATACTTTTCTATCTTATGGTTTCACTTTATAGAAACAGTCCTAACTCAGTTATAATTTTAACGGGAATTTAATAGAACATGATAGATGTGCCATCTGATATTTTACTTAAACATAAACGTATCATTGATTACTTAAAAATGTTTTCATCATTATAAATATTGCTGCACTAAATATTTTTATGCATCTAAGACCTAAGTTTTCAGGGATAGCAACTCTCATCATGGTAACATTTTTTTTTCTCTGTCCATTATCTTGTACTTAGGTGATATCCTATAGTCATATATGGAAAGAAAGAAAATGCAGTGAGGAAAAGAAAGAAGAAAAGGAGGGAAAAAGCTTAAGGGAAATAAAGAAAATAATGAAAGGGAAAGAAGGAAAGAGCAAAAGAGAAGGGAAAGGCTAGAGATGCAACAAGAAAGAAGAGAAAAACAAAAAAAGGGGAACGAGCTACATCAGGAAAAATGAAAAAAAAAAAGACAAACAATAAAACGGAGAACGAAAGAAAAAATTTAGCAAGTCCATTTTTCTATGCCAGTGTCCTAATATTCCAAATAGCCGTCTCCAAACACAATCTTTCAAACACCAGCTTAGCAAGTGGCCAGACTCACAGGATAAATAAAACACGTAACAGTCTAGTAATACCATCCTCTCTGGGTAATTCCTAGAGAAACAGTGCCTCACATTTCTTAGAACAGAGATATCAATGGCTGGGTGGCTTGCCAGCCTTGGGGTGAACTTCTCTTTTCTTAAGGAAAGCTAAATTTACGAAGGAACGAGTAGTTAATTATTGGACGGTAGGTTGCCTTGCCAAGATGAAACAGAATCAAATTAAATTAAACAAAACTGTTTTCTTTTTATAGAACTTTGCATTTACTTGAGGAAATGTAGCTAGGAATTCAGGAGAAAAATGGAAAAAAATATGGATTTTGAAAAAACATTGGAAGATGAGCAGACAATGCAGCAAATGTGCAGACAGGTAGGGCAACCTCCGTCTGAGTCAAGACCAAAGACTTTGCTAAAGTCTGCGTTATGTGTAAATGATATTCAGAAAGCCGTAACTTTGCTATTATGATTTGGAAATATCTGTCAATATCCTCAACGAACTAAATTGCTTTTCAATAATTTTCCCCCCTTTGGTGGTGATTCAACTAGCAGTTATTGAAACAGCAGAGAAATATTTGCAGAAAAAGTAAAAATTTCACATTTGATCAACATTGGGCATTTTAGTATGGAAAGTTTCTTTTTATTCCATATACAAAGAGAAACTAACAAGTGGCCATATTTTTTAGGGGCAAATTGTCTTCATGAATAGAGGAAAAATAATTTGTCCTGAAGACAGTAATTGCTGATGTGCAAATAGTGTTGCTAAAAATGGAGTGTTTGAGGTTTAACAACTTCTCAGACAAGTTTATATGCAGATATTTTCTTACTTCAATAAAGGTAAATGTTTAAGGGTTTAATATTATCACAAATTACCAACTGAAATGCAAGAATCATGTGTATGATACTGTAATTTCCATAACATATTTTGAGTAAAGAAAAAATAAGCTGTTTTCTTATTTAATATCCTTGCTTTAGGAATGAGGGAGTAGGTGGTGAGAAGACCCAAGAAATAATGGGGAAGGAGTTGCTGGGAATACCAGGCAGAAGGTAGAAGTGGAATCGTGAGGCCAGGCTCCCTCTAGGCTGAGTCAGTCCTGAGCATGCTTTGAACACTAAACATTTGTCATCAGCTTCTGTCCTTGGCAGCTTTCAGAGCCACAATACAGCTTTCAGCTGAGTTAACAACCAGCTGCTTATATATTGCATTAGAAAGAAGAAAAATGCTTGACCTACTTGGATCCGATAAGATGGAATCGGTTTTCGGCAGAAATTGATCACAACGGACTCCTTGGTAGCCTTCTTTGCACCTGAGAAAAGGGGATAAATGACAAACATACGCATGTGGTTGTGAAAGATTCATTTCAAGATTTCAACAAGTTAAACAGCCACCAATTACATAAATGTGAGAACAGTACATTCATGCTTTTGTATCACTTGATTCAGTCTGTTTCTGGCATGGATAGACAGACGCACGATTCTATTTCTGAGCTAAAAGACAAAAAAAGAAAAGCATAGCTTTGCTATTATAGTTTTATATGCAATACCTAAGGAGCAAATTGGATAGCGTTTTAAGATGCCTCACAGCAATCTCAATAAGGGTTATCCTCAAATTATAATTCTGGATGCAGGTGTACTTTTCATTATATAAATCGTGGTCTCTAAAAGACAGTCAGAAACATTATATTGCAAGTGGCATTTTTCTATTAAAAAACCATTTTGAAGTAGAATTCATCAGTTACAGATTTTGGCTACTGCTTATTTGATTTCTTTTTGGGTTATCAGCTTATTAATTTGCTGATAGCCCTTTTTTATTTTTTTAACTTCTTAGCTATCCTTTAAGTCAGCATCACTTAACCAGTTTGCCAGAAATAACAGCATTTTATCTGGCAAGGTCTGAAAGGCATCTCCAAACTCCCATTTTTCTCTTTTACATTCAGCAAACATGTGCAAAGTGCCTTCTTTCTGCCAGGGATTGTACCAGATGACTACCCAGAGGCAGGCACAATTTGGAGGTGAGGAATTTGCTTAGAAGCGTCCGCAATGAGGCATGTCCCCTCAGCCCTGCCAGTCCTCTTCTGGGTCTTCACACAGCCTCTCACTCAGTCAGGGCTGCTTGGCCACCTCGGACAGCAGCAGTTCATCAGCTGGCAGTTCAGGGAACAAATCCAGCAGAGGCCCCAAACGCTGGCCTCTGAACAGTCTCCTTAAGTGGGGAGGTGGCATTTACTGGTCTGCTTGAAGCTAAATCTGTTATGCTTGAGTTAAGCAAAGATGCATCCATTGTTGCTTATGGGATGAATCTGTCCTACTTACAGAGGAGGAAATTGTGCTGCTGGCTTAAAGAAAATCAAATTTAAGAAACAATCCTCTGGTTGTTAGAAATCTATGAAATCAACGAAAGAATTCAAAGAGGCCATTCTGTCAGAGACAGGAACTGTGATATATTTTTTTCCCCTTAGAATATGCTTTGTTTTTCTGAGTGTAATAAACTATTAGATAAGGTCTGTTGCAACTGGAGCAGCAACATGGAAAAGCATCTAGGTAATTTTTCTACCTTTCATTGGGAGCCAAATTGGAAATCAGATAATTGGGCAGGCTCTCTTCAGGGCCTTTTGAAAGCTTGGCACTATGGAGTGTTTTTGGCATTTTTCCTGGTAGCCTGAGGACAAAGACCTCTGATATATGGGTATCCCAGATACTCAACAGACTGTTGAAAGAATTTTTTTTTAAGCAGACGCGTATTTTCATAACCCTTTAAAAATTCATTTATTGCACTCAAAAGAAAGCAGGCACATCACTCCTTCCATAACAGTAAAAACTCAGAAAATATTTGGTATGGAAGCACATCTGTGACAAAAAAAGGAAATCCCTGTTTCCTGAAAGCTGCCCTAATATTATTAGTTTGCCCTTATTCAGAATTACCCACACCACAGGGCTACAGTTTTCATTGTCCCATAATGATGAGTTATGTCCTGAGTATGTACTAGTGTGTCCATTAACTTTTTGCAGATATTATTTCCAACATATACCTATGGGAGATTTTAAGTATACTTTACTCTTTGCATCTTTATTTAATATAAGAATGGTATCCTAAGGAGATATCCTGTTTTGCTTTTTAGGGTTCTTCCCTACTTAAAATGTATTATTCTATTTGGGTGTGGGAAAGGAAATAAGAAAAAAAGTTTGAAAATTTTTCCAGTCTTAAAATGATTTTCCAGGACTATGAGCCCACCCTGGGGAGTTCAGGACTTGTGAGGTACTAGGAACTGCACAGTAAGAGCCCTCACCTTGCTGTCATTCATACCTGTGTGCTGGAGGTGACAGCCTGTGGATAGGAGGCTGCCCAACCAGACTAGGAAGCCCAGCAGAGGCTGTGCAGTGGGACAACCCATAAACCCAGATCCTTTGTTAAAGAGGCACAGTCATTGCTAATCGATGCTGGGTTAAAACACTAACGAGGGCAAATTTCCACTTAAACATTATACATATATCATGTTGATAAATCCAGATTCATTCAAACGTGAAGAGGGAACGTTGCTAATGGGAAACGTCAAGGAAGCGGATTTACAACAACACGAAAGACAAGAAGCAAAGAGAACAGAAGTCTCACAAATGCACTTGTGTCGCGTGGCTGGAGCTTGGCGTATTTTCTGTTAGTGTGCTAAGCACATCTTTTGAGAAACATCATGGCATTGCTTGTTTTTGTTTGGGGTAGTTTTTGTGGAGATTGGAAGTTTGTAATTTTTTTATTTGTAATTTTTTCTTGCTTTCTGCAAGATAAAGTAGCAGAACAAGAGAAATTCATAGAAGGTCATTCTGTTTCTTCTTCTTCTTCTTCTTTTTTTTTTTTTGTAGAGACAAAGTCTTCACTTTCTCATCCTTGAGAGAGTGCCGGGGAGTCACAACTCACAGCAACCAACCTCCAGCTCCTGGGCTTAGGCAATTCTCTTGCCTCAACCTCCCAAGTAGCTGGGACTATAGGTGTCCACCACAATGCCAGGCTATTTTTTGATGCAGTTTGGCTGGGGCCGGGTTTGAACCCGCCACCCTCGGTTTATGGGGCCAGCACCCTACTCACTGGGCCATGGGCGCTGCCCTTCTTCTTCTTGTTTTTTTTTTTTTTTTTTTTTTGCAGTTTTTGGCCGGAGCTGGGTTTGAACCCGCCATCTCTGGCATATGGGCCGGCGTCCTACTCCTTTTAGCCACAGGTGCCGTCCCCTGTTTATTCTTCTTAAAGCACAACAGAATCATTAACATTAAAAAGTATACCTGTAATCCTTAATGGTGAATACATGTTAAAAAAATAATCATGCCTTCGCGGGCACCTGTGTCTCAGTGAGTAGGGCAGTAGCCTCATATACCAAGGGTGGCGGGTTTGAATCTGGCCCTGGCCAAACTGCAACCAAAAAATAGCGGGGCATTGTAGTGGGCGCCTGTGGTCCCAGCTACTCGGGAGGCTGAGGCAAGACAGAATTGCCTAAACTCAAGAGCTGGAGGTTGCTGTGAGCTGTGACACCACAGCACTCTACCGAGACCAACAAAGTGAGACTCTGTCTCAAAAAACAGCAACAACAACAACAAAAAAATCAGGCCTTAACCAGGCCAATAATCTATTACTTTTCTACTCTGCATTGTTTTCAAAGCTCCACCCTATCCATCCATTCTCTATTCTTTTTCTTCATTCCTTAGAAGTCTTACGCCACAAAAATTATACTAGAAAGCATGGTGTTCTCCAGTTGGATTATGGGCACGTTTTGATCCTACCGATAGGTGTCCTGAGAGCAGGGAGCTTAGTCAACACAGGAAGCACAGCCAAGGCTGACAAATGCAGTAGAATCTCCATAGTTGACACCTCCCTATGGTGACCACCTCTTTACGGGACCTAATATTCATAGCCTGGATGTGCTCCATATGTATGTAAAAGTGATAATCTTGATCACCAGCCCACACTGCTAACTTCAGAACATTTCCATCTCTTCCCAGTTCTTCTGAAAGGAGGTGCTTTGAGCCCATTTCCTGAATAACAACTAAGGTGGAGCTAATCATAAGATTAGTGAGTAAGAGTGAGGATCAACAGCTTCCCCTCCACTTGTACATCATTCTTCAATTACTTCCTTTTCCTAGTCTTGGGAAAACAAATGAAACCTAGTTCCTGATGTTGACCACCTCTGTAGGTTGACTGGGTTATTACAGTGCCTGGGCTTGTCAACTTACAGAGGTTCTACTAAAATGAGAAAATTAGTATTAATGGTGGAAAAAAACCACAAAACGAACTCAGCATGCAAAAGTGAAGATACTTTGTGTTGACAAAAAAAGTAATCTCAGATTCTATGTGTATATCTACTCTGAGGTGCCAGTATGTTCTTGATTATGACATTTCTTTTGTTTATTTCTATGTTTAAAAGGTCGTAGGAAAGGGCATGGTTGAAGAGGCCATGTCCAAAGCAGAGTAGGGCAGACAAGAGGCTGAAGAGCTAACTGTGATAGGGAAACCCAGAACAAGAGAGACTGGCACCTGGCTAAGGGGTGAGGGTCTGTGAAGGGTCTGGAAACTTTCTGAGCCCAGTTTAAGTATCAGATAAGGTCTCTTTCTTGATGAGCCTCAGGGCCAAATCATAAAACATGACCCTCCTTTCCCCAGGGGTAGGGGAGCTGTGCAGTTTCAAATGCAGTCATCCCATTTCTATTCCAGACTTCCTCTGGGCTTCGTCCTTACCCCCTGCCCTTGTCCAGCAGTCCCTGAAATAACAGAGCACTCCTTTCTCTTCTTTTTTCCTCTTTTACACTGTTATTGAGGAAGAGCTCCAGTGGCTGATTTTAGTGCCGTTTGAAAAGGCAATCCTCAAGCAGAAGAGAATGGTACTGGCAATAATAAGAGAATGCAACTTCCATGTCTTTGGATGAAATTCAATACCTGTTCTGTCTAGTGTCATAAAACAGAAGCTGCCAACCCATGACCTGGCCTGAGAAAGAGGCTCAAGGCATTTGAGGATGTTCCCCCAGAAATAAGCATCTTTGGACCAGCTAAAAGTGATAATCTTGGTCACCAGCCCACACTGCTAACTTCAGAACATTGTCATCTCTTCCCAGTTCTCCTGAAAGCCAGTTGCTTTCAGCCATTTCCTGAATAACAACTAAGGTGGAGCTTAATCCTAAGATTAGTGAGTGTGAGTGAAGGCTGAACTCCCAGTCCTGATCAATGGCCTCCCTGCCACTTGCATATCATTCTTCAATTACTCCATCTCCCTAGTGTTGCTGGGAAATGAAATGAAACAAAAACAAAAGGAACAACACAAAAGTGGTTGCACTGAGAGAATTGTACAAGTTATTCTCTTGTTCCTATTGTTTTGCTAGCAATTTGCTCCTTAATGGAAGGTGTTCTCCTTACTTCACTGTTACTTCTCCATTTCTACTCCATCTTTATTCTCAGAAATTTGATTATCTATAATATAGGGATGGCCCAGTCAACATTCCATCTCTTAGCTCCTGCCTTTCTCATTAATAATCATCATGATGAAGAGGGGTTGGGTTTATATTTATATTCTGGCTTTCCCACCTCATTTTTGTGTGGATGTACTATAGACAAACTACTTAATATCTTTGTTTCACGGTTGCAACTCAAATAAGATGGGAATGATACCAGAAAGGAAAAAAAACAGACAAGCACTCATAATTGATATTATACAATTGCTTAATGCTTAAAGTACCTTAAACTATTCCTTAAAATTGTCCTGGTAAGGGCTGGGTGTGGTGGCTCATGCCTGTAAATCCTAGCACTCTGGAAAATCAAAGCTGGCTAATCCCTTGATCTCAGAAGTTCAAGAACAGTCTAAGCAAAAATGAGATCCTGTCTCTATTGAAAATAATTAAAAAAAAAAAATTAGCCAGGCATTGTGGTAGGCCAAGAAGCTGAGGTAGGAGGCTCACTTGAGGCCAGGCCAAGAATCTGAGGTTGCTGTGAGTTAGGTTGACACTAGATCTCTCCAACCGAGGCAGCAGAGTGAGACTCTATCAAAATCAAAAATAATAAAAAGGCTTCTGTCTACATAAATAGATTTTATACACATGTAATTGACAGAGACAACTATATGAAGGACACATATGTATATGCCCAAATATTTCCTGCAATCCCAGTGTCGTGTCCGGTCTGTGCATAAATGCTATGGAAGGTATACACAGTTCCTGCTTGGAACTTTGTTTGCAAACATACAACTTTAACTAGCAGACATCAATAACTTTATGAGGGATGTGGTGGCAAACTGCATGGATGATTTCCTGACCAGAGCAACTTTGATGCATAGAAAGAAGTGGTCTTCTCTTTTTGGTATGACAAGAAAGTAGGCCCTTGGTTGGTAATACACAAGTCTGCCCATTTTTAGGGGCCTTTCAAATGCTGATTTGAAAAAGAAACAATCCTTCCAGGTATTATTCAAGGTCTTTTGCCAATTATCACCAGCCTTGGTGCCTCAGTTGAGGAAATGGGGTAATCATTAGACATTTAAACTTTCCATCTTAGCGGCAGGCTGATCTGGGGTAATGCCTGGCTTTGAATCCAGGCTGCTTGTACTTCTGTGCCTCCTTTCTTTTGCCTGAAAAATCAAGATGATAATAGTGGCTACCTCCTAGCATTATTATTAAGAAAAAAAGATGTAAAACCTGTGGTTTTATACAATACATACTCAATAAATGTTAGTTTTTAGTATTCTTTGTATTTGAAATCATCATCCCAGCTTTTCAAGTGAGATTGAGAAAGGTCAAGTTCTTGATCCCAAAACGACCCAGCCAGCAAGTATTTGAACTTCATGCAAACTCAACTGGGCTTGATATCAAAGCCTTGGCTTTATTTATGGTACCTTCTGAAATTCTTTCTGGAAATCTAGTGGACATATAGACTGCCATACAACCAGCCTCATTTCCCAAGAATAGGCTTTGAAAATATGATCCAAATATCATAATCAGTAGCCACAATTTATTTTAAAAGTGAATGACCTAGACTCGTAAATTGCCGTTCAATCTCAAAATATTCTTAAGTGAGCCATGTCACAGGCATTAGTTGCAGATTTAAAGGCATACTTCCTAGGCTTTCTATTAATTTAAAATATACTCATCAACTATGGGTAGAAAAACCTGTTAGAACTGCCACCCAAGAATAATGACGTTTTCTTCCTTTTTTATTGATAAATGTCAATTGTATAAATTTGGAGGGTAAAACATTATGTTTTGAAATACAGTAGAATCTCTGTAAGTTGAGTACCCGAGGGAATGTAACAAACTGGTCAACATATGGAGTTGGTCAATATAATGAATTAGGTCTCTTGTACTGATAAATACAGGTCTATGAAAATTAGGTCAACTAAAGGAGGTGGTCAGTATAGGGACACAATTAACTATGTAGGTTCTACTGTATGTATAGAATATAAAATGGCTAATTCAAGCTAATTAACATATGCATTACTCACATATTTATCTATAGTGAGTACACTGAAAATCTACTGCTGGCAATTTTTAATTACACAATGCATCGTTCTTATCTGTAGTCACCATATTATACAATACATTTCTCGAAATGATTTTTTCCTGTATGCTACTAGAGGGGATGTCAATTAGTGCAACCATCATGGAAACAGGATAGAGGATTTTCAAACAATTAAAATAGAACCACCATATGATCCAGAAATCCCACTAGTGGGTATATATCCAAAGAAAATGAAATATTAAAGAAATATCTGCACCCCCCATGTTTCTATCAGCATTATTCACTATGGTCAAGATATGGAATCAACTTAAGACTTCATCAATAGATCACTACAAAAAAATGTAGTATGTATACGTGAGGTAGTAGTGTTTAGCATTACAAAAAAAAAGAAGAAGAGAATTCTATCATTTGTGACCACATGAATGAAGCTAGGGGGAATTACGTGAAGTGAAATAAGCCAAGTATAGGAAAAGAAATATCACACAATCTCACCTGCATACAAAATCTAAAAAAATGTTGACCTCCCCTTTAAGCAGAGAATAAAATGGTGATTATAGGGGGCTATAGGATAAGGACTGAGGGGATATTGTTCAAAGGACAAAAACATTTTTTGATTGCAGACTATCTTCAATTTAAAAACCAAAGCCAAAACCCAAACATACAAATAAACAAAAAATCAGAGGATGCATTTCTCAATAAGGTAAACCAAATTGCCTACTGTCAAGGAGATGTTCAGGCAGGAGGCTTCGTCTGAATGCAAAGTGTGTGCTGGCTAGACCAGAAACCTTTCTAATTGAGGGGTGGGCTCACAAAGTATTAATGGTGTTAATGCATTCTCTTCCTCAACCACTCATCTCTGAAACCGAGATCTATGTTTGACTATGGAGAATATTGTCACATTGACGAACGTGTAAGCTTTCTTTAGCAGAATTGAGAATTTAATTAAATGATCTTATTTAAAAAGGAACACTAATTAAGACAGCAAGATCTTTAAGTTATCCAACTGATATTAAAATTACCTACAGACTGGCTGCAGGTAGGTACAAATTTTCCAAAATCTTCTTTTTAATTGTAAAAGAAAGAGTCTAACACTGTATTGTTTTTAATAGCAGAGTAGCAGCTGCTTTCCAACCCCTGAAGGTTTTCCCTGTGCATTATAAATGTCCGTGCATTATTAATAGCTTTCAAATATATCACAAACTTCATGTCTGATGCAACCACAACTTGTGATGTCACTGATGTTTCCTGCTAATGAAGTGGTATCTGAAATCTTACATAAATTTAGGGATTAGCTTTAAAATTTCCCCTTTCGCAAAGTTTGAGTTCAAATATAGGTGAGGATCAATTCATCCAAAAACTGCTATGATTTTAAGCATAAATTTAAAATCATTTGCTCATATCTTGGAGGTACACCACATAGAGTCACTATTTAAGCTGTAAAGAAAGAAAAGGAAAAGAAGAAATCCGAGTCTGAGAAGTTAAAGAAAATAATAATAAATGTGTGTTAACTCAACTGCAAGGTCTTCTCAACCACGTGTAGAGCATTGGGGACTTGTGTCAAGCAGCTACTCCTATGCTTCGTTGGCCAATTTCAGTGCCCTGGAAATAGCAGCCCATTCGCATCAAGTCATTTTACTTCCAGTTATGGCACACTCACTGTTGGAGAATCAGTGGCTGAAGAACTGTCACATTGGTGTTAGTAAACATTTTAGTCTTTATAGAGATTTCTGCCCCTACTTAGTCAGGAGTTACCTCAACCTCAGCACCTTATTAACAAAATGAGAACACCTGACATGGACATACAGCACAATTTAGGGTGCCCAGTAGTATTAGTAGTAGTATCCAGAGCAGCGACCTAGAGTAAATAGCCCATTCTATCTAATTTACCTTTGATTCTACCACATCTGAAATAAAAACAAAATACTTTTAGTGTAAGAAGGTAAGTAAAAGAGTAATATGGTATCCCCTTGAAGAAAAGACTTCACAACTTTACACTCACATCAGATGGTTGAAATAAGAATTGTTCTCACAAATACCAAAAGGATGAGGGGTATAACCTTGATAAGGGGAGAGGGGAGAGAATTGTGCTGCATATCAATTTGAAAAAAGGCCATGTTGTTGTATTTCTAATATACCCGAGATCTATTACTGAGTTGAGATTCTACTTTTCAAGGACTGTTACGGGGGAAAAGCCCTCTCCGTGGGATGTGGGACACTCCTCAATTTAGCCACCACAAAGGATGATAGAGGCCTGTGACTAAACTCTCAGAGGTCTCAGATGCCCTTCCCTAAGTGGGGTCATTAAGTCTCGATTCAGCACATACTCTGTGCATGTGTGTGCCCTTGTGCTGATGCAGGCACAAACACACACAATGCCCTCATTTCTTATAAATGCATTCATGAATTAGACACCATAAGTAGATAGCTTGGGTTCTTACAGGAAGGTCAGAGGAAAGTCAGGTTCCCTTCCTCTACTTGCCCAGGTAATTAAAAGTTGGCATGAGGGCCTTTGCATTTCTCAGCCAATATTAGAGCAGAATTTATTGTTACATCCACTCCCCATGTTTCTTCTTTATTGTCCTAATTTATGACCTTACCAAGATTGAGAAAATAGCCAAATACAGACCCTCTCTGATGCTTAAGGCTCAACCACTGAAGATTCATTCTTTTGTCCCTGCTTGCACAAAACTGGAGGAGTAATTGACATGTCCAGACACGAAAAGTAATGACCGTGATTGTCTGATCCCAGTTCATCAAGAAAAATAAAATGACACCACAGCAAGACATCCTTAAGTTGCTAGATTAGTCAAATTGAGCTGCCATAACAAAACCCCATAGACTACGTGGCTTAAACTATAGATGATTTATTTTCCCATATTTCTGGAGACTGGAAGTTTAAGATCAAGGTGTCAGCCTGGCAAAGTGCTGGCGAGGGCTCTCTCAAGTTGCAGACAGTTACTTTCACAGGATGTGCTCAATGGAGGTAGATCTTTCTCTATCTCTTCTTATAAGTCCACATTTATATATCATTAAGGCCCCACCCTTATAACCTCATTTAATCTCAATTGCCTCCTAAAGAACCTATCTTCACATATAGTCTCATCATGGTTTAAGTCTTCAACATAAGAATTAAAAGGAACACAATTCAGTTCGTAGAGTTATTAAATGGGGAAACTGACATCTACCAATTAGCAAAGACCAGAACTTGAACTTGGATTCTTCTATAAATAGGATTTGCACATAAAACAAAGAACATCAGTTAAATTTGAATTTCAGATAAACAACAATTTTTTCTATAAGCTGTCATGCATGCCATATGTGTGATGTACTTACACTAAAAATGCATTCATTGTTTATCTAAAATCCAAATTTAGCTGGCTGTCCTGTATTTAATTTGCTAAATCTGGTGACCTTACCTATGTGGAAATACAAGAAACTGAGTAGTTAGAGAAGTAAGAACTGTCAGCAGAAACATCTAAATTAAAGTTTAATATACCTGTGCAAATTATTTTTGCTATATTCTATTCTGATAAATTTAGCAAACTCTTCTTTTAAGAAGGAGGTAGGAGCACATTACACTCGCTCCTGTGAGCCACACAGGGGTGTAATGAGCTCACACAGTCTGCAAGGGGAGAATATGAATTTGAATACTTACTTCTGAAATGGGCAAAAGACTGAAAGGCTACTTCAAGGATGTGGTGATGAGAAAATGAAGCAATGTTGTTTGTAAGCGTTGGGTGTAGGTGTCAGACTTGACTGTGCAGATCACCAGCTGAGACTTCGCATAACATCTGAATAGACTCTGAGAAGAGGCTGGCCAGCAGCCCAAGTGAGATGGACGTGGCTTTCCTTCTGCATCTCACTTTACTCGGGATCATTTTAGTACTGAGGCATTCGTAGACACGCTATTGAATTCAAAAAGCAGTAAACCCAGATGTATCACAAAGAGCAATGACAACCGAAAATCAAAGACAAAACATGAGAGACTCATGTGGAAGGCGGTCATGTCCTGTCCGCAATACTCTGTTCTCGGAAGGAGACGGCGAGACAGTATGCCATCCACAGAGATCAAAGAGGTGAGCCTTCTCTGCCTGGGCTACGTGGGTGACCTCCCTGCAGCAAAACAGTACACAGCTTGATCAGGAAGAGTGAAAAGAAAATAAATCTGGGTGATATGTCTTATTTAAAAGTCATCCTAATGATTGACGTTTTAAAGGAGAGAGGGAGCTCATTAGCAAATGAACTGATAAAACCACTCACAGCATGCTTCAAAAAGAAGTGGTAATAATTATTGTCTCGGTAAGAGAGGGAGCAAAGTATCCACAGGATGTCATTCAGGAATCCGTTTTCAGATATCACAGAGCAAGCTACAAAACAGTCCCACAGCTTTCTGATTTAATTAAGTGAAGAAGGCAAAAAAAGAAAAAAAAAATTTTTTCACAGTTCATACGCCTGGATCATAGAAGGTTCTACATGAAACATGATTTTTTTACAAGGCATTTTAGAAACCCCTAGAGTTACAGAACCCTCATTCAATAGCATAATTTTCCCTGTTTCTCCCAGGATATTGTACAATCAACTAACGGGGTGCAGCATTTTTGCCGGCTAAAGGACGTGGGCAGCTTTGATCAGAATTCACAATAATATATCTCCCTTGTGTGATAAATGATTTACTGCTGAGGATAAGTGGATATAATCTTTCATTATGTATGACATTCATCAGCAACAAGGAAGCTTTGGGCTGAATAGAAAGTGATTTCATATTAAAAGCCTCATGCAACTCAGACTGAGATAAGAGTGAGGTCTGGCCTCAAAAAAGAAATAGCATAGGCTTGTAGGTTTAAAATGGATGCTCAGTCAAATATAATCGTTACTCTAAGTTTGAAAATCTGTTCGGAGGGAAAACTAGGGAGTTATGTGACTAGAGTAAGTTCAATTTTACACAAAAGGCCCCATTTCTTAGCTATACTATTCTACTCACTTAAGGGTGTCATTAGGAATAACTTTGGAAACTGAGAATAATGACAGAGCCAGGGAGGAGACAGAAGAGGTGGGGTGTAGGGTAAATGACTTAAATCCCCATTATCCCAAGAAAGTCAATGACCCATGTCTAAAGTAGAAAAAAAAAATCAGAAACTAGGGGCTTAATATGTTATTTAGAGATGAGAAATTAAGAAACAGGAAAGTCACAAAGGAAATGGTTTAATAAGCTTGCCTGTGTGAGTGGGGGAATTAGGGCTGAGAATTTTGGAGCAGAAGGACAAGTCCCTAGCTGGTGGCTCTTCATTAAAATTAAAAAATGTATTTAATGATGACATAATTATAAGATGCAACAAATAGTTTTTAAAAAGTAACCCAAGTTCTTTGCTTTGCTGACTCTTTATGACCCTGCTGTAATAGCTCATCTTCATTTGATTGTCAATGACAAGAATATCCCAGTCTTACATGTACCTTAGACACAAAAAATAAAAAATCTTCAAATTAAAACAGATCCAAGTGTAGAGTCTGGCCCAGCTATAACTAGTTTGGGCTATCACAGAATGATAGAGATAGAAGAAATCATAAAGAATGACTGTTTCAACCACGTCATTTTGTTTAGGGGGAAACTGGGAAACAAGGAGCCCTGCCCAAGACATAAAGGGCATAATGGGTCGAAAACAGATTAGGCTAACACATGTTCTATTTTAAATCCAGTGCTCTTTCTTCCAGTTCACACTTCCTCTTAAAAAGCAAAGACTTATTCCTAAATCCACACACCACCCTACATGCCAAATTTTTCTGAATCTTTCCAATGAGAACATATGTTCTTTTGAAGAGCAGTGAAATCAACTGCCTAGAAGTTCTGGTAACATATTCCCTCCTTTTTTTTTTTTTTTCTTTTTTTTCTGGTAACAAAGCAAGGTCAAAAGAAGGTTGCAGTATCAAAGCTACTAGCTTGTGCGAGATTGAATAGTGAAACATATTACTCCAAACGTGAGTGTCATATGGAAACCGAGCATGAATTAGGATGAGTAAACTAGAGAAGGCATGTTAGGAGATATTCTTTCAAACTGTAATATGGATCCAGTTGTTGACTTTTGCTTAAAATAAAGCAAAATGAAACTTGGTACAAGTAAGTTGACAAAAATTAAGTAGAGATCCATAAAACAGTAAATTAAATATACAAGTCAAGTCAGGGGAATATTATTTAACTGGAGAGTTTGACAAGTTGAAATGATAACTCGGAAGATAAGCAGTGACTCGAAACCAATAAATACATGGTGATCATTTTCCGCTAACATTAAAAAAAGAGAGAGGCCAGGCATGGTGGCTCCCACCTGTAATCCCAGCACCTGGGAGGCTGAGGCAAGAAAATCACTTAAGCCCAAGTGTTTGTGGTTGCTGTGAGCTGTGCTGCCATGGCACTCTACTCAGGGTGACAACTTGAGACTAGCACAAGAATACAGGGAAAAGGGAAAGGGAGGGGAGGGGAGGAAGGGGGATGGGTGGAGGGAGGGCAATTAGTGGGATCACACCTACGGTGCATCTTAGTAGGGTACTGGTGAAACTTATTAAATGTAGAGTATCAATGTCTTTATATAGTGATTATGACAATGCCATGAAGGCTATCTCTCACAGTACGATCAAAATGTTTCTGATTGTATATGAAGCACATTCTGCCCTATGATGGCACCAATGTACACAATTATGATTTAATAAAATTATTTAAAAAAAAAGAAAGAAAGAAAAGAAATTAACCTCTGTGTCCCAAGGGATCTGGGAAAGCATGTGTTAAAACATGGATTTGTCTTCAAAGTTAAACCAACTCTACAGACTATGTTTATTTTTTCTGTTTCTTATTGTACTTACCCATTGAGATAGTGTTATATATATTTTTCAAGTGCTGCATTTTATAATTAATGTTCTTTTGAGGAAGGTCAGGCCTGCCTATCTTTTAATACTTGTACAGATAAAGATAAGACTAAGAGTCCAACGATTTGCCCACAGTCATTTAGTGACATAATTTAATCATTCAGAACATGCCTGAAAGAAAAACATAGTGATATTTAATATGGGTTTAGCCTTAATAATGTGTTATCATAGTCTAACCTCTCAATTTATATTCTCATTCAAGATTAAATACACCAATAAAGCAAGAGTTACTGTATCTGGGGGACATAGAAACCTCTTTAAATATCTAAAATTAAGAAAATTAATAAAGATAATTGATTGCACGGGTGAAGAAAGGGTACGAAGCTAAACAGGGGATGGTAAGGTAACAGGGATCAGTGATGGCTTGAAACCATTCTAACCCTGAGGTTGAAAGGAGAAGTCCATCTCAAGGAACTGCGGGTAAAGCCAGTGGGTCTCTAACAGAAGGAGCTATAACCCCGGACAAACCTGGCTACTGTTGGAAGTGAACCAAGTTAGAGAGAACAGAAAGCAGAGATGGAAAGCAAAGATCTAGTGCTTCCTGTTGGCTAAGTCCCCGCAGAAGCTACTGGTCAAGAAAGCCTACAATATACAGCTTTCTAAGACAGAGATCAAAACAAAAGAAGGGCCAGGGAATGGATCTAAGAGCAAACAGGTAAATGATCAGAAGGATTCGTCATGTGCTTCTTACAGCACATGTTAAGGTACACATTTATGTCTATACAACATAAACACCCATGCATGTGTGTAGAATACCAGCAGTGAGAGTCTTCCCCCTTCAACACTGTAGATAATAGAGATCTTGATAAACTTACCAAAACTACAATAGCAAACTTCTTTATCAGACTTCATTAGGGACCTTCTCTATTCCTTCCAATCCACACCCATCTCCTTCCCCCACAAAGACCCTCATCTAATTGCACATGCCAAGGTAAACACTCACTCTCACACCTTGTTCACAGCACTTTGGGGACACTGATTTATCCCTCTGGACACTCATTTCCCCCTTTGCCAACAGGCTAATCGCCCTTGTCTGGCGCTCAAAGGAAACCAGTGCCTATTCATAACTTAAAGATCATAAACTCTTTTGAAGATAAAAAGCTCCAGTTTTCTTCTCACTTTTTATCTTAGCTTTAAATTGAAAAATAAAAGCTGCATTATTTAACGGTTTCTGGGGTATTTATTACTAGACCTCTGCCTTAAAAAAAAAGAAAGGCTCATACTACAATTACAACTTTAATGACCTACTCTAAAACTTCCCAAGGCTACAACATAATTAGTCGATTTTATAATTAGTACCTTAGAAAAAAAAACATTTGTCAAAAGTAAATAAGAAGTGACTGGGGGCTCTTGAAAGTAATTTACGTCATTTGATATAGAAAAGGGAGAACTCATATTTATCACCTACCTACAATTTTCCAGATTCTACGCTACACGTGTTATATAATTAACTGTATAGTCAACCCAGTATGGTTAGGTCAGCATTGTTTAATCTATTATTTTAAAGACAAAAAAATTGGACATTTGCAATGGTTTCATCAATTCACACAGCTAGTAAGGTTTGATACTGTGATTTGTGTCCAGGGCTTTTGGTTCATGAGTTTTCATTGCCAAATATTGAAACACTTTTTTATTGTTTTTGAGACAGAGTCTCACTCTGGCACCCTGAATAGAATATCATGGCCTCATAGCTCATAGCAACCTCAAGCTCTTGGGCTCCAGTGGTCGTCTTGACTTAGTTTCTAAAATTTTTTTTAATAAAGGCAGTGTCTCACTCTTTGCTCTGGCTGGTCTTGAACTCCTGAACTTACTCAATCCACCCACCTCGGGCTGTGGAACACTTTTACATTATTTTTTTTCTTTTCCCACAGATGTCAAATTGTACACTAGAAATTTTTGTGTGAACATTAACACTTTGAATAAGAAGTAGATATCAAATATAAAAGAAATAAACAGAAGAATAAAGATGACCATCTTTTTATCATCTAACTCCAGTAAGATTAGCCCACATAACAAAATCCCCAAACCAGAGATGCTGACGTGGATGTGGAGAAAAGGGAACACTTCTACATTGCTGGTGGGAATGCAAACTAATATATTCCTTTTGGAAGGATGTTTGGAGAATACTTAGAGATCTAAAAATAGATCTGCCATTCGATCCTATAATTCCTTTACTAGGTACATACCCAGAAGACCAAAATTCACATCACAATAAAGATATCTGTACCAGAATGTTTATTGTAGCCCAATTCATAATTGCTAAGTCATGGAACAAGCCCAAGTGCCCATTGACCCACGAATGGATTAATAAATTGTGGTACATGTATACCATGGAATACTATGCAGCCTTAAAGAAAGATGGAGACTTTACCTCTTTCACGTTTACATGGATGG
>CAUYRH010091545.1:0-13975 GCA_963574655.1 Perodicticus potto | reverse complement strand
AGCAACACACACCAGAGTTGGCGGGTTCAAATCTGGCCCAGGCCTGCCAAGCAATGACAACTACAACCAAAAAATAGCCGGGCATTGTGGCAGGCACCTATAGTCCCAGCTACTCAGGAGGCTGAGGCAAGAGAATCACTTAAGCCCAGGAATTTGAGGTTGCTGTGAGCTGTGATGCCACAGTGCTCTACCCCTCTACCCAGGGCGATAGCTTGAGGCTCTGTCTCAAAAAAAAACAAACAAACAAAGATCTAAATTATTGGGCTAGGTGCAGTGGCTCACCCCTATAATCCTAGCAGTCTGGGAGGCTGAGGTGGGTAGATCATCTGAGCTCAGGAGTTTGAGATCAGCCTGAGCAAAGTAAGACCCCATCTCCACAAAAAACAGAAAAACTAGTCAGGCATTTGTGGCAGACGCCTATAGTCCCAGCTACTAAGAAGCCTGAGACAGGCTCAGTGCCTGTGGCTCAACGGGCTAAGGCGCCAGCCAAGTACACCTGAGCTGGCAGGTTCGAATCCAGCCTGGGCCTGCCAAACAATGACGGCTGCAACCAAAATATGGCCGGGCTTTGTGGTGGGCGCCTGTAGACCTAGCTACTTGGGAGGCTGAGGCAAGAGACTCGCTGAAGCCCAGGAATTGGAGGTTGCTGTGAGCTGTGATGTCACAACACTCTATCTAGGATGACAGCTTGAGGCTGTCTCAAAAAAAAAAAGCCTGAGACAAGAGGATCACTTGAGCTCAAGAGTTTAAGATTGCTATGAGCTACAAAGCCATGGCACTCTATCAAGGGTAACAGTGAGACTCTGCTCCTGCCTCCCCCCCCCCAAAAAAAATCTAATTTATCTTTCTGGAACATACTCTCCAACACTTACTGTCCCCCAATGGGCACAGTTCCTTTATTCTTTCAGGGCAAACTCAAGTCTTTCTGTTATACATTCCCCCAGCACCCTGTCCTTTGTAGCATGCTGGGCTTCTGTAATTGTCACCTTATCATTTACTGTTATTAGTATGTGATCTGCCTCCCCTGACAGCTGTATGGATCATGAGCACTGGGACATGTCTGCGGTGTTCACTGCTCCATCTCACATCCCCTCCAAAAATATGGACTGCTTGCCTGAAATGCATTCCCACTTATTCTTGTGTTCTTTGGCATCAAAGATGTCACTCCTTTGAAGTTCAAACTCAGAAATTGTCTGGGTTACAGAAGGAAGAACAGGCTTTCTTTCATGAAGCTGCAAATTGTCCAGCCTGCCTACACTGAGTCACTTCTGGTCTCTGAGTTTTCTTGTACAGTTACACTCCCTCCTCCCACACAAGCCACATCTAGGCTTTCCCAAAATGGCCACCATCATGTCCAGGGTGGCCTAACTTCTAGAGGATTATGGTTCCACTACTGGGACCATGGGGGAAGTAGTCCTCAGAGAAGTGACTGATACCTCCTGTCACAGTGCGAATGTTTGATCCCTACAAACCTCATGTTGAATTTTGATCCCCAATGTTGGAGGCAAGGCCTAATGGGAGGTGTCCAGGTAGGTGGGTAAGATCCCATAATTAGATTAATACCTTCTCTAGTGGAAGGGGATGAGTGAGTTCCTATTCTATTAGTACTAGCAAGAACTGGTTGTTGCCAGTTCTGAGCCTGGCACCTCCTTCTCTCTCTTGCTTCCTCTCATGCCATGTGATCTCTGCACTTGTCAGTTAAAGTCAGTTTACTTTCTGTCAAGAGTGGAAATAGCCCTGAGGCCCTCAACAGATGCTCAATCTTGAACCTTCCAGCCAGCCAACCCATGAGCTAAACAAATTTCTTTTCTTTGAAAATTAAACAGCTTCACATATTCCTTTATACCTACACTAAATGAACTAAGACACCTCCCTTCTAGGATTAGAGAATGTCACAGTTTAAAGACATTAGGGATTCAAGATCTCAGTTCACAGAAGAGTAAACTGAAGCCTCGAAAGGTTCACATTGATTGTGCCAGCACAGTGTGCTTTTGTGGCACACTTGATCTTACAGTAAGCACTTGTGGCAGATATAAAGATGAACAATAGGCTTGGCACCTGAGGTTCAGTGGTTAGGGCACTAGCCACATACACCAGGACTGGTGGGTTCAAACTCGGCCCCGGCCTGCTAAACAACGATGACTACAAAAATAAAAATAAAAAAAAAAAAAGCTGGGCATTATGACAGGCACCTATTGTCCCAGCTACTTGGTCAGCTGAGGCAAGAGAGTCACTTAAGCCCAAGAGTTTGAGGTTGCTGTGAGCTGTGACACTTAAGCCCAAGAGTTTGAGGTTGCTGTGAGCTGTGACACCACAACACTCTACTGAGGGTAACATGGTAAGACTCTGTCTCAAAAAAAAAGATGAACAATAAACAGATCCTCAAAGATCCAACAATAGCTAGGGTTTTACATCCCTGAGGTTATAAGGCTTAGCCACCTAGAGAGGTCCTCTATCTGCTATAGGCTATTTGTTATGTCTTTTTTTTCTTTAGAGACAGAGCCATACTTTATCGCCCTTGGCAGAGTGAAATAGCGTCACAGCTCACAGCAACCTCCAACTCCTGGGCTTAGGCAATTCTCTTGTCTCAGTCTCCCGAGTAGCTGGGACTATGGGCGCCCACCAGAACGCCCGGCTATTTTTTTCTTGCAGTTTGGCCAGGGCTGGGTTTGAACCCACCACCCTCCATATACAGGGCTGGCGCCCTTCTCACTGAGCCACAGGTGCTGCCCCTACTTGTTATGTCTTTAAATAAAAGGAAGAAAAAATCTGGATATGGTGGCTCATACCTATAATTTCAGCATTTTGGAAGGCTGATACATGAGGATCATTTGAGCCCAGAATTTTGAGATCAGCCTGAGTAATAGCAAGATCCTGTCTCTACAAAAAAATTATCCAGGCATAGTGCTGGTACCTGTAGTCCCAGCTACTTGGGAGGGTAAGGAGGCAGGAAGACTGCTTGAGCTCAGGAGTTGGAAGTTGCAGTGATCTATGATGACATCACTAAACTCTAGCCCAGGCAAAAGAAAGAGACCTTAAGGGGCTGGGTGCGGTGGCTCATGACTGTAATTCTAGCACTCTGGCAGGCTGAGGTGGGGGGATTGCCCTGAGCTAACAGGTTTGACACCAGCTTGAGCAAAAGCGAGACCCCCATCTCTAAAAATAGCTGGGCATGTGGAAGGAGCCTGTAGTTCCAGCTACTTGGGAGACTGAGGCAAGAGAATCACTTCAGTCCACGAGTTGGAGTTGGCTGTAAGCTATGACACCATGGCACTCTACTGAGGGTGACAAAGTGAAACTCTGTCTAAAAAAAAAAAAAAATGAGAACTTGTCTTAAAAAAAAAGAAAGAAAAGAAAGAAAAAGAGGAAGAAAAAATAGAATAGGCTCAGTGCCTAAAGCACAGTGGTTATGGCGCCAGCCATATGCACCAAGGCTGGAGAGTTCAAGCCTGGCCCAGGCCAGCTAAAAAACAATGACAACTGCAACAACAACAACAACAAAATAGTCAGGTGTTGTGGTGGGCACCTGTAGAATTCTCTGAGGCCAGAGAATTGCTTAAGCCCAAGAATTTGAGGTTGCTGTGAGCTGTGATACCACATCACTCTACTGAGGGTGACATAGTGATACTCTGTCTCAAAAAAAAAAAAATAGATTATTACCTTCCTTGAAATAATGCTCATCCTTCCCAGACAGAGCTGATTTTATCTGGCAAAAAGTATCAGAGCACAGAGAACCTGTCTGAGGTATATACTCTTACAAGAGGGGGAAATACCCAAGATTCTCCTATAGGTAGCTCCAGGTGGAGAGAAAAACAAAACATCATCACTTGGCAGGGTGCAGTGGCTCACACCTAAAATCCTAGTACTCTGGGAGGCCGAGGCAGATGGGTTGCCTGAGTTCATGAGTTCAAGACCAGCCTGAGCTAGAGTGACACCTTGTCTCTAAAAAAATAGCCAGGCATTGTGGCAGGTGCCTATAGTCCCAGTTACTTGGGATGCTAAAACAAGAGAATCACTTAAGCTGAGATGCCATGGCACTCTACCCAAGGCAACTAAGTGATACACTGTGTCAAAAAAAAAAAAAAAGGTGGCATCAGTAACTCAGTGGGTAGGGCTCTGGCTGAGGCTGGCGGGTTTAAACTAGCCAGGGCCAGCTAAAACAATGACAACTGCAACAAAAATAATAGCCAGGTATTGTGGTGGGTGCCTGTAGTCCTAGCTACTTGGAAGGCTGAGGCAAGAGAATTGCTTAAGCCCAAGAGTTTGAGATTGCTGTGAACTGTGATGCCACGGCACTCTACCCAGGGTGACCACTTGAGATTCTGTCTCGAAAAAAAAATATTTTTTTCCAAAAAAAAAAATCGTAACTTATATTCACATTGGAGGAAGATCAAGGCAGCCAAATATTCTAGAAGTTCAGACACAAACACGGTGAGATAGGCAAGGATTCAGGTTGTTATTATGAGAATAACAATTAAAGGAATTGGCCCAGGTATATGTTTATGGATACTCATCTGACTCCAAGGCAACAATGATGTTAGACACCAGACAATTTAGAAAATTTGTCTTGCCTCTTTGTGTTTGATTTTTCTTTTTCTAACAAACGGGTCTTACTCTGTCTCCTAGAAAGCTGGAGTGCAGTGGTGTGATCATAGCTCACTGTAACCTCAAACAACCCTTCTGCTTCGTTCTCCCAAAGTGCTGGGGTTACAGGCATATGCCACTGAGCCTGGCCTGCCTTGCCTTTTTCACAAAAAAGCCAACAGTCTAGAGATGGGTGGATTGTAGGAGTTCATGCTATAAACTAACCATTCATCTTTTAACTCCTCAGTAAAGATGTTGAATTTTTTCCCCCACAATCTGAAGCAGGTATGCAAGTAGCAGATGTTTTAAAAATACTTTAGTTGAACGCATAGTTAAGCACCATTCAGGGCAAATCCAATTTCATTCCAACATATTAACTAGACAGGAAAGCCTGCTGGTAGAAAGAAAGGCAAAGGTGAAAAAACTATGAAACTGTTAATAATAGCTAACCCATAGCCAGTGCAGAAGGCTGGGAGGCTGAATCAAGAGGATCACTTAAGGACAGGAGTTTGAGACCAGCCTGGACAACATAGCAAGACACCATCTCTACAAAAAATTAGCTCAGTGTAGTGGTGGGTGCAGGCCTATAGTCCCATCTACTCCAAAGGCTGAGGTGGGGAGATCACTGTATAACATCTCCTCCTCTGTGGCATGCAATGCTCTATGTACTTGACATACAATAATTCATATAACACTCACAAAAACCCAGTGAGGTAGGCAATAGGGACGTGCACAAACTTCCAAACTCACCTAAACATTATCAGCACTTCTTATTTTGGGCTCAGTACCTGTAGCACAGTGGTTACAGTGCCAGCCACATGCACTGAGGCTGGTAGGTTCAAACCTGGGCTGGGCCAACTAAACAATGGCAAATACAACAACAACAAAAAAGAATAGCCAGGCGTTGTGGTGGGGCACCTATAGTCCCAGCTACTTGGGAGACTGTGGCAAGAGAATCGCTGAAGCCCAAGAGTTGGAGGTTGCTGTGACTTCATGGCACTGTACCAAGGGCGACAGAGTGAGACTGTCTCAAAACAAAAAAAAGTTCTTAGTTTGCATCAAAGATATAAATTTATCTGTTCCTCCCACTTGAACAGCATGTTACCAAGCAATATTATAAACAGTGGTTTGCAAGTCCTCAACTGTATAACCAACTTGTAAGGGTTATGATAATGAAATACAATCTTGGATGATGAAAAGCATCTCACTAGGAAGGAATTTCCATGAGAGCAGATTTTGTCTATTGCTGTCACTAGCGTCTAGAACAGGACCTGGCAGGTATGTGTTAAACTCTTCAGTTGTTCCCAGTGGGAAAGGAGTGGGACATTGCACTTCCCAACCTACCCAGAACCCCTCTTGCTCTTCTTAGGTTGAAAATGTAGACCCATTTTTGCTTCCTCCAGGACTGTAGATGGTGCAGCGTCCAGTCCAACGTACCTTAGCAAAACCTGGCTGATCCCAAAATGCTCAGGGCCGGGCTGCTTCTTGCCCCCCCGACAGGTACCCTCCCCTTTTTGTATTCCCCCATTCCCGACGCGGACACAGCTGTGTGCCCTGTGCGCAGGGAGCGCAGTTCATAACGCCTCAGCCCCTCGGCCTGGTACCCGAAGGCAATGGGGGTCAGAGGGGAGATGACTATCCGCTGCCCCACAGCATTCTTCGTGCCACGTGGCTACTGTAGGCTGCAGCACCGCCTGAAAAACCAGGACATAAATCCTAGCTCCCTGCTGAAATGCGGGAAATACAGGTAGACGAGCGGCCGTGTCCCAAGGCCCCTTACCTGATTCTGGGAAGAATACACTAAGACAACTGCCACGACATGCAGCCAGCGTTGGAAGCCAGGCCTGATTGCCCAGAACCTCTGGGACCTGGGGACTGCCCCTTCATCCCCCACGCCCCTTCTTCCCGACCAATCACAGGCCCGGAGGCTCCCGCCAGCCACGTAGAAGAACTTTCACCAATCCCGGGGTCCGAACTAGCAGCAGCCGCCTCCAGCCTCCTTGCTGCCCAGCGGCCCGCCTGCGCGTTGGGAGCGCACTTTGGCGCGCTTGCGCACTTGGGGGAAAGCGGCGCTGGACCCCGCCCCATACGCTGCTTTGCTCCTCCGCTGTGCGAGCGAGGGACGTCGGGGGCGGTGCCGCTGCAGTTGCCCCTGGTAACGGGGGAGGCAGCAGCAGCTGCTGCTGCTGGAGGAGGAGGAGGAGGAGGAGGGATTCGGCGGGAGGATGGTGAGTGTGGTGGCCCAGGCCCCTTTGGAGCCAGCCGGTCACTCCCTCTTGTCCCCAGACCCAGGGCGGGGAACTGCGCTTATAGCCAAGGAGTGAATGGGAAGGCGCTCTGCCTGCTGTTTGGGTTCTGAACTGGTTTCGGGGGGCGACAGGGAACCCTGGGGGTGGGCCCTGGAGGGGAGCCTGGGCCTGGAGTGGAAGGAGGGGCTTCCAACGAGTCCGAGGCTTGGGGAAAGGGCTGGCCGAGAGCGTGGCTGGTCCCATACCTATCCCGGGCTCCATCATTACTCTGGGGACAGGGATGAGGGCGGATCCGAGGAGCTGTAGAGAGAGGCCTTCGCACGCAGGCTTAGATCTTCCCGGGGAATCGGCCTTCCTGCCCTGCAGGAAAGTGGGTCCGCCTGAGATCTGACCAAGACACGGCAAGAAGAGCCAGAGCTGGTCTTTGCGGTCGCCCTGGCGGTAGCAAAGGAGATGGTAGCCTAGTTCTCTTCCTCGAGATGTTCGGGTCCCTGGGGAGCAGGGAAGTAAGTCGTAAGTCCCAGGACACAAAGAGGTGCCTTTTGGAAGGGATGCCTAGTGATTTATGGCTTCTTGGTGTCTGCGTGGCGGGTGCGCTTCTGCAGTTTATTTGCTGAGAGTTTTTGCAATACCCTAGTTTATTGGTAATGACCGATTTTTTGTTCAATATCTAATCCATGTTGATGAAGGCAAATTAGCTGCTTGGTCCCTAGTATTTCCTCAGAAACCTTTTGCTACCTCATTTTACATGTGACCACACCAAGACCAAAGGTCTTAACCCCAACTTGGGGTCTCCAAACTAAAAAGAAGGAGATATTAAAACTGGAGCGTGGGCATCAATTTAGGGAAGCCCAAATTAAAGCTTTCCCAAATTGTAAATTATGCTTGTGACAGATCTAACCATTGACAGAGTTCCTTGTTGACTCCCGTGCAGTTGGTTGGAGGGGGTTATAATAGAATTGAATCATTTTAGAGGTAGTTAAAACAATTTATTTTGAAGCATTTGGAACAGGTTGGTTGGCTTACCAACTGCAGAGAGCCTGTAGTCAAACTTACATTTTGACTGCCCCCACCTCATTCCTTAGTTTCTTTTTGACATTTATTTATTTATAGACAAAGTCTAACTATGTTACCTTTGGTAGAGTGATGTGGTGTCACAGCTCACAGCAACCTCAAACTCATGGGCTCAAGTGATTCACTTTCCTCTGTCTCCCAAGTAACTGGGACTACAGGTGCCCACCACAACACCCGGCTATTTTTTGTTTGTTTGTTTTTTTAGCAGGCTCTGGCCAGGTTCTAACCCACCAGCCCCAGTGCATGTGGCCTGCTCCCTAACCCCTGAGCTATAGCGCCAAGCCCCTTTTTGACTTTTAAAAATTTTGAACCATTTCTGTTGATTTAAGAAGAAAAAATTAGATGCCCATGAGGAAAAAAATGAGTTATCCAATGAGTAGATTTTGATGGGGGGAGGAATCTCCATTGGTTTTACATCATTACATTGTTAAAGTAATAGGATTATTTGATCTGAAGTTGCCAATCACAGTCACACTTGCTACATTTGCAATTTTTTTTAACCTCAGGATAGACAGATTTTTACAAGTGTTACTTTTTCTTAATCATTTATACGTGAGCTGTCCATTTAAGGGCTACATTTTTCTCAACAAATGAGTACAAACAAATATTTACATGGGAAACATCTAGAACTGAAGTGAAAAAAAATGTGCCAAACCAACAGAGAATGAGATTTGTCATTATAGATGAGAAACGCAGGAGAGTTGGCTAACTTTTCCCAGTTTTTTTTTTTTTATCAATTTAGTGGACTGCGTCATTTCATGATTGTATAATTTATAATTACAGGCCACAATAAATTAACCACCACTCATGTTTCCAGGTGCAAATGGTACTGTATACAACTAATTGACAGTATATGTGCAATATTATTATATACAACTGTTGTAGTCACTGATTAAAACAGACTTTTTCTTTTTTTCCTTAAATAAACAAATTATTCTGGATTCTTTAGTTTCCCTAATACATTTTTTTCTATCTCCAAAAGTGTGAGCTATTCTTAGAACTGTAAATGAGGGGCGGCGCCTGTGGCTCATCGAGTAGGGCGCCGGCCCCATATACCGAAGGTGGCGGGTTCAAACCCTGCTTCAGCAGAACTGCAAAACAGAAAAATAGTTGGGCGTTGTGGCGGGCGCCTGTAGTCCCAGCTATTTGGGAGGCTGAGGCAAGAGAATTGCCCAGGAGTTGTAGGTTGCTGTGAGCTGTGTGATGCCACAGCACTCTACCGAGGGCGATAAAGTGAAACTCTGCCTCTACAAAAAAAAAAAAAAAAGAACTGTAAATGGAATGCTGAATTTAAATGGTCATTGGTGTGATTAAGTGTGTCCCATCTGCTATCCCATGAGCCTTCATGGTTAACTGTACAACTGAAGAGTGAGCCCACTATTTTTTTTCTTACTTTTATTTTAAACTTCAACTGTGACTAATACATTTTTTAAAAACTTGAGTAAGTGAACAACAATCCATTATGGTTTTCCCTGAACATTTATGGTCTAGGGTCAGCTGTTTTGCTCCTGCTTTACAATACCAAGTCCTTGATGAAATACTAAGGTGGCAATAATTTTAGCATTGTCATTTAATATATAGCTTTCATTCAGTAATTATTTATGGATACTTCCTGCATATTTGGAGTTTGTTGTAGTTATCAAATATGTTCAACATTTGAAGATTGTCCCCAACAGTGTTTATGTTTTCTGATCTGAAAGTAGTGTTTTGTTTTGTTTTTTTGAGACAGAGTCTCATTATGTTGCCCTCGGTAGAGTGCTGTGGTGTCATAGCTCACAGCAACCTCAAACTCTTGGGCTGTCACAGCTCACAGCAACCTCAAACTCTTGGGCTTAAGTAATTCTCTTGCCTTAGCCTCCTGAGTAGCTGGGACTACAGGTGCCCACCACAACACCCAGCTATTCTTTTGTTGTAGTTGTTGTTGTTTAGCAGGCCTGGGCTGGGTTTGAACCTGCCAGCCCCGGTGAATGTTGCCAGTGCCCTAACCGCTGAGTGCCAAGCCTGAAAAAAAGTTTTTTAAAAAACAATCCACAGGTACTGTTTTGAGGGTTACTATGTGTTATACTTTATATATATATATATATATATATATATATATATATATTTTTTTTTTTTTTTTTTTTTTTTTTTTTTTTTTTTTTCTGTAGAGACAGTGTCTCACTGTATCGCCCTCGGTAGAGTGCCATGGCGTCACACAGCTCACAGCAACCTCCAACTCCTGGGCTTAGGCGATTCTCTTGCCTCAGCCTCCCGAGTAGCTGGGACCCGCCTCAACGTACTTTATGTATCTTACCTCATTTAGTTCCTATAGCATTTTTCTTGAAATGTAAATATTGTTCTCATTGTCTAGATGAAACGATGCCCAGGATTTCACATATACAGTAAAACTGTAACACCGATAGCATTCTTTTCATTAGGACTCTGGTTAAGTATTCCTGAGGAGATGTCCAGATTTTGTTCCTCAGGAAATGTTTGTATTTATTTAGTAGAGGGTGATGAAGAAGACAAAGTTTGCATGAGGTTCTCCCTTTCAAAGCTGATAGGAGCTTTAAACTAACTAATAGAAGTTCAGTTTAAGGAGGTAAAAATAAACTGACATCAATTTTACTTAAGCTGGTAATCAGGAGTGTGTGCACTTGACATTTGGCTTAGTAATTTTAAAATATTTAAATTTCAGCTTCTCACAGCCGCATGTATTTTCCATATACCAACACCTTCCTCTCTCACTGCAGTTTCTTTGAATGACCTAGTTTTTATCATTTTAGGTCAGTGCACCATGCTTCTGCCAGCAGTTGAGTTTACATTATTTTTGAGGCAGATAAAATGTCTGTATTTAGTCGCACATCTATTCATGATTTGCCCATGGGAAAGTTTGTTTAAATGTTTTGTGGTTGAGTCAGATCACTTCTGTCCACCAGGGTGCAGATAACTTGTACACACACATGCCAATAGCACAAGGTGCAATTAGCTGAGGTTCTTGTTTTTTAAATTGCCTTTATTTAATGTCATAGGAATGTAAATTCTACATAGAGATCATGTCTCTGTGCTTGAGACATATGGGTATTAAATGATAGTGAAATGAAAGGATATTTTGGCTAAAATATACTTTAAAAGTTAATGTCATTCTATTTACATTGTAAAATTCAGCCCCACAATAAATTTTACTTCTAATGGCTATCTCCCTTTGTTTGACATTTAAAATAAAGCATGGATAGAAACATAGAATAGACTTATTCTGCTTTCTTTCATCCGGCCTCTTAAATCAGCTTACTTCCTATCTTTCAGGCAGAACCCTGATATCTATAAATATCCTCTTCCCTATTTAGCAAACCCTGATAATCCTATGATCCCCTGTCCTTAGTAGTTGGGTTAATGTGATGCTGTATTGTATTTGCACTTGTCTTTCCTAGACCATGTTTGAGATACCATTTATCATTTTGCTGGAAGAAAATATTAGCTGAACTTTATGTTTCTTGAAGCATATGAAGTTATTGCTTCCTAATAAGGAAAATTATTCATTGGAAATGTAGAGGCACTGTTATTTTATACCATTAGGTTAATAAAGTTTGCCTATAGTTAGAATAATTTCTTTCTCATCTGTGCTGTGCTTCTCTTATTTTAAGATGAATAGAAATTATGTTTTTCCTCTTAATTCTTCAATTTCAAATATAATGGGTGTATAAAAAGTCTCAGCCTACAGAAAATTTTATATATATATATATAATTTTTTTTTTTTTTCAGTTTTTGGCCGGGGCCAGGTTTGAACCCACCACCTCCAGTATATGGGGCCAGCGCCCTACTCCTTGAGTCACAGGTGCCGCCGAGAAAATTTTATATATATATGTATGTATTTTTTTTTTTTCAGTTTGGCTGGGGATGGGTTCTAACCCTTCACCCTCAGTATATGTGGCCAGCGCCCTACTCACTGAGCCACAGGTGCAGCCCCTAGAAAATAATATTTTTATTTAGTGATTTTTTTTAAAGAGACATTAGAAAAAAACTAAAACATCAATTTTAAACTTTGAAAATTTTATATAAAACAGATCTTTGGGGGGATAAGGTAGGGGGAAGAGCATTTGGGGGGGACCTCACATAATGTGCATGATGCAATGGTATATTTCAAAACTATTAAGAATGTGTATAATTGGGTGGCACCTGTGGCTCAGTGAGTAGGGCGCTGGCCCCGTATACTGAGGGTGGTGGGTTCAAACCTGGTCCTGGCCAAACTGCAACAAAAAAATAGCTGGGCGTTGTGGCAGGCTCCTGTAGTTCCAGCTACTCGGGAGGCTGAGGCAAGAGAATTGCCTAAGCCCAGAAGTTGGAGGTTGCTGTGAGCTGTGATGCCATGGCACTGTATGGAGGGGGATAAAGTGAGACTTCGTCTCTTAAAAAAAAAAAAGAAAGAAAGAAATGAGTGTAATTGTGATGGATGTGTTACTTAGTTCATTGTAAGCATTTCATATTGTATATCAAAGCAGTACCCTGAACCCCATAAATGCATCAATGTACGAAGTTATGATTTAATAAAACAAAATAGATCTTCCTTTACAGTATCTACGCTAGCAGATAATACAGGATAACTCTACCTGTATGTCATTTAATGTACTAATTTGATGAATTACAGTTATTTTAGGATTTATTATAAGAGATAAAGAGACCTTTTCTTTTCATCTCCAATCAGAAACTCAGGATGAGTAGTATAACATGTTTTTCCCTGTTCTTAGCCTTTTTTTATATCTTCAGTCCTCAGAAGATATCAGAATTCTAATTTTGTGGGGTTTTTGTTGTTTTTTTTGCAGTTTTTGACCGGGACTGGGTTTGAACCTGCCACCTCTGGCATATGGGGGTGGCGCCCTACTCTTTGAGCACAGGCACCACCCTCAGAATTCATCTGAAAGGTGCTATTATAAATGAGTGATTGCAATCGAAATCAAGGAAGCTTCTTATAAACATAATTTTAAGAAAGAATGGTGGCTGGGTGCAGTGGCTCATGCCTATAATCCCAGCACTTTGGGGGGCCAAGATGGGAGTATTGCTTGAGGCCAGGAGTTTGAAACCCAGGTGGGGAGCATAGCAAGACCTATGTCTCTCCAAAAAAATAAGAAAATTTGGCTGGGTATGGTGGTACACACCTGTAGTCCCAGCTATTCGGGAGGCTGAGTTAGGAGAATCACTTGAGCCTAGGAGTTTGAGGCTGTAATAATACTCTAGCCTGGGCCACAGAATAAAACCCCTTCTCTTTAAATAAAAAAAAAAGAAGAAGAAAAGGAAGAAGAAAAAAGGAATGGTGTCAAAGCATTCAAGACCAGATGAGAAAAAAAAAAGCAAAAAATGTCCTGCCTTAAAAAAATAAAAAGTTGGCCAGTGCCTGTGGCTCAGTGAGTCGGGCTCTGGCCCCATATACCAAAGGTGGCGGTTCAAACCCAGCCACGGCCAAACTGCAACAAAAAATAGCTGGGCATTGTGGTGGGTGCCTATAGTCCCAGCTACTCAGGAGGCTGAGGCAAGAATATCGCCTAAGCCCAGGAGTTGGAGGTTGCTATGAGCTATGCGCTGCCACAGCACTCTACAATGGGCAATAAAGTGAGACACTGTCTCTACAAAAAAAAAAAAAAAAAGTCCTGCTTATATTTTGTTTGTTTTAAATCTATTCAGTATTATATCCCCAAATCTTTTGGCATGCAATTTGTCTTTAATTCTTAGACTAAACCTATATTTCTTTCTTAGACTAAACCTATATTTCTTTCTTAGACTAAACCTTCCATTTTAATGCTTGAAAAAAGTCAAAGCATGAAAAGGCGAATGTGGTCTTTAGCAAGTCAGTGCAAATACAGTACTAGAAGTGGCAAACAAAAAGTCTCTGGGGCAGAAGGGAATTCTTAAAATTTGCATATTATTGGGTGGTGCCTGTGGCTCAGTGAGTAGGGTGCTGGCCCCATATACCCAGGGTGGCGAGTTCAAACCCAGCCCTGGCCAAACTGCTGCCACAACAAAATAAAAAATATCTAATAATAATAATAAAATTGCGTATTATTGTCTAAAGACCCAATTGTTAAGAATTATTTCAT
>CAUYRH010091542.1:0-13364 GCA_963574655.1 Perodicticus potto | reverse complement strand
AAGAAAGATGCTTGAGACAAACTGGGAGAACATGAATGTTTAAAGATACTTTTTGATTTTCTTCTTACCCTAAATGTTAGTTTGACTGGGTACAGAACTCACTGTTCAGAAATACTTTTTCCTCAGAAATTCACTGCGTTTCGTGTGTAAGAAGTCATTTTGTTCCCTGACTTTTTATTTGATGTTCCATCCTTCTCTTGTTCCTTAGATCTTCCTTGCTGGCTTCCTTTTTTTTTTTTTTTTTTTGTTTGAGACAAGTCTTGGTCTGTCTGTAACTCTGGTGGAGTGCAGTAGTCTCATTATAGCACTGAAACCTCAGACAGGCTTTAGTGATCTTCCTTCCTCAGCCTCCCAAGTAGCAGGGAGTATAGGGACGCATCACCACGATGGCTGATTTTTCTACTTTTTTGTAGAGACATGGAGGTCTTGATTTTGATCGGTTGGTCATGAACTCCTGAGCTCAAGGAATCCTTCTGCCTTTTAACTTTTGGAGTCTGAATAAACTTACAGATTGGGTGACAGGGTACAGGCAATCCTTGAATTTCCATGAAGTGCTTCTCCCCAGACTTTGGACATTGGCAGAAGCTATTCAAATGGTTTAAACCAGTGAATAATGAATGCACATAGCTTCCCTTAGAAATAATGACTGTAACAGGGCAGTAAAAAGACTGTCTAAGTAGTATTTCTTTGTAATAGCTGATATGTACGATGTTTAAGCTCCATTTTTCCATCTGTAAAATGGGAGTAAGTTTAATAGATAGTGATAACCTGCAGATGTTCTGGAGGAGGTAACATGTTTATAACAATGGTTCTCAAAGACAAATTAAAGCTTTTTGGGGTTTTAGTTAATTTTTTTTAATTTAATTTTTTTTTTGAGACAGTTTTACTACGTTACCCTTGGTAGAGTGCCATCGCGTCACAGCTCACAGCAACCTCTAACTCTTGGGCTTAAGCAATTCTCTTGCCTCAGCTTCCCAAGTAGCTGGGACTACAGGTGCCTGCCACAACACCCAGCTATTTTTTTGTTGTTGTAGGTGTCATTGTTGTTTGGCAGGCCAGGGCCGGGTTTGAACCTGGTAGCTCTGGTGTATGTGGCTGATGCTCTAGCTGCTGAGCTACTGGCGTGGAGCCTGGTTTTAGTTATTTATTTATTTATTTATTTATTTTGAGACAGAGCCTCAAGCTGTTGCCCTGGGTAGAGTGCTGTAGCATCACAGCTCACAGCAACCTCCAGCTCCTGGGCTGAAGCGATTCTCCTACCTCTGCCTCCCAAGTAACTGGGACTACAGGTGCCCGCCACAATGCCTGGCTATATTTTGGTTGCAGCTGTTGTTATTTGGCAGGCCTGGGCTGGATTCGTACCCGCCAGCTCTGGTGTATGTGGCTGGTGCCTTAGCTGCTTGAGCCACAGGCGCCGAGCCAATTTTTAAGGACATAAAGAGATCCTGAGACTAAATGTTTTGAAAACTGCTAGTATAGAGAAATGAACATTGAACTATGAGTCAAACTTGTGTTTTCTAGTTATACCTCTATAGCATAGCTGATTGTATGATCTTGGACAAATCATGTATGCCTCTGATTTGTCATGTGCAGAATGAAGTTGTATAGATGGTCTACAAAGTTATTTTTTAAAATATTTTGTTCTTGGGCGGTGCCTGGGTCTCATCGAGTAGGGCGCCGGCTCCATTTATTAAAGGTGGTGGGTTTTAACCCGGCCTCTGCCGAACTGCAAAACAGAAAAATAGCCGGGCGTTGTGGTGGATGCCTGTAGTCCCAGCTACTCGGGAGGCTGAGGCAAGAGAATTGCCTAAGCCCAAGAGCTGGAGGTTGCTGTGAGCTGTGTGACGCCACGGCACTCTACCGAGGGCAATAAAGTGAGACTCTGTCTCTACATACACACACACAAAAAAAATTTGCTCTTATGAGTGGTGATCATTATCTGTTTTCTTTCTTTCTTTCTTTCTTTTTTTTTTTTTTTTGTAGTTTTGGCCCGGGCTGGGTTTGAACCTGCCGCCCTTGGTATATGGGGCCAGAGTCCTACTCCTTGAGCCTCGGGTGCCGCCCTGTTGGTCATTTTCTTATCTGTCTTTTGGTGGGGTAGGGAAAAGGGTAATGGTAAGAGGAAATTTCCTTAATGTATTTATCTTTTTTTATTTTAAAATTTACATGCTTAGGATATAGGTGTTTTGTTACTAATATCTGTCATAGTATCATGTACACATACTTGTGCATACATTTATTGGAAAGGAAAAACTTTTTTCTGGGAAGTTTATTAATTATTGTGGCTCAGGATATTTCTGTTTTGAAAGGTTACAATATCCAGGGTATTTCTGTCATTTTATGATGGAAGATACTTTTGGCAAAAGCTATATTAGTTTTAGCCAATTTTTTTTTTTCCTGTGGGAAAAGAGTCTGAATTTTGCAACCTGGTTGCTATTTTCAGATCCTGTTACTGATGAAATTTTGTTCTGATATCTGTAGTCCAGCTCTCTTGTAAACTGTTGTATGCAATATTTGTTTAAGAAATTATTGGCAATAGCGTTCACATGTATATTTCGGGGAACTCCTTCATTAGTTGATCAAATACTTGAATATTAATTAGGGGCTAGGTCTGGCACTGTGCTAAGGTATGCAAAGGATGATAAAACAAAATTCCTGGGGAGGGGGGAGGATGGATGGAGGGAGGGCCATTGGTGGGATCACACCTATGGTGTACCTTAGAAGGGTACAAGTGAAACTTACTAAATCAGAATATAAATGTCTTCATCTAGTGATTAAAAGGCCATGAAGGCTATGTTAAACAGTTTGATGAAAATATTTCAGATTGGGCTCGGCGCCTGTGGCTCAACGGGTTAAGGCGCCAGCCACGTATGCCTGAGCTGGTGGATTCGAATCCAGCCTGGGCCCGCCAAACAACAATGACGGCTGCAACAAAAAATGGCCAGGCGTTGTGGCAGGCACCTGTAGTCCCAGCTACTTGGGAGGCAGAGGCAAGAGACTCGCTTAAGCCCAGGAATGGGAGGTTGCTGTGAGCTGTGATGCCATTGCACTCTATCCAGGGTGACAGCTTGAGGCTCTGTCTCAAAAAAAAAAAAAAATTTCAGATTGTATATGAAGTCAGCACATTGTGCCCCATGATTGCAGTAATGTACACAATAATGATTTAATAAAAACAAAACAAAACAAAACAAAATTCCTGCTTCCTTCAGGCATTTTTAAAGGGAGGTAGGTAACTGAATCAGCAGTTACAAAGCAGTGCTAATATGGGAAAATAGTGGTTGTGCTAGGGATCAGAAATGAAGCAAAAATAATATGGGAGATGTCTAGAAAAGTTTTTTGAAGGTAATGGCATGTATATTGAGTTTTTTTTTTTTTTTAAAGACATCGTCTCCTTCTGTTGCCCCCAGTAGAGTACAGTGGCATCTTCATTGCTCACTGCAGCCTCAAACTCCTGGACTCAAGGCTAAATCAGTCCTCACGTCTCAGCCTCATGGGTAGCTGAGACTACTGGCTAATTTTTCTATTTTTAGTAGAGACTGGGTCTTGCTCTCACTCATTTTGGTCCTGAGCTTAAGCAGTCCTCTGGCCTTGGGTTCCCAGTGTGCTGGGATTACAGGTGTGAGCTGCCACACCAGGCCTGTGTGGAGTCTTGAATGACTTAGTAGTTGATTGACTGTGAGAGGGCAGTCAGGTAGAGGGATTATTATAAAGATTATCCTTATTTTCACATAGGAGAGGAAATACAACATGTACAAATAGTTTTAGAGCAGGCTATAAAGTGATAAATGCTATATAAGGTAGAAAGGTTGTTGCTGTAGGAGTTAAAGTAAAAAGACATTTCTTCATAGATAGCATTTGAATCTGGCCCTTGGAGGATGGGTATAATTTTGATGAACAGTGTGGGAGGATTACAGATTTGAAGAATAGCAACTCCAGCAAAGAAAAGTTGTATATATTAGCATTTTTTTATCTTTCTTTCTTTCTTTTTCTTTTCTTTTTTTTTTTTTTTTTTTGAGACAGAGTCTCTCTTTGTTGGCCCTGGTAGAGTGCTGTAGTGTCACAGCTCACAGCAACCTCAAACTCTTGGGCACAAGAAATTGATTCTCTTGCCTCAGCCTCTCAAGTAGCTGGGGCTACAGGCACCCCCCACCCCAATGTCCGGCTATTTTTAGAGACACAGTCTTGCTTTGGCTCAGGCTTGTTTTGAACCTGTGAGCTCAGGCAGTCCACCTGCCTAGGCCTCCCAGCCCTTTTTTTGTGAGACAGAGTCTCGCTCTGTCACCCTGGGTGGAGTACTGTGACATCATAGGTCACAGCAACCTCAAATCTTTTTTTTTTTTTTTTTTTTTTTTTTTAGTGAGACTCTGTCTCACTATATTGCCCTTGGTAGAGTACTGTGGCAATCACAGCTCACAGCAACCTCAAACTCTTGGGCTTAAGCAATTCTCTTGCCTCAGCCTCCCAAGTAGCTGGGACTACAGGTGCCCACCACAATGTCTGGCTATTTTTTTTGTTGTTGTTGTTGTAGTTGTCATTGTTCTTTAGCAGGCCAGGGCTGGGTTTGAACCTGCCAGCCCTGGTGCATGTGGTCAGCTCCCTAACTGCTGAGCTACGGGTGCTGAGCCTCAACTCTTGGGCTTAAGTGATCCTCTTGCCTCAGCCTTTTGAGTAGGTGGGACTACAGGTGTTTACCACCATACCTGGCTAATTTTTCCTTTTTTAGTAGAGAGGGATCTCACTCTTGGTCAGAGTGGTCTTAAACTCCCAAGCTCAAGCAATTCTCCTGCCTTGGCCTCCCAAAGTGCTTGGATTTCAGGTGTGAGCCACCACACCCAGCGATATTCGCATTTTGTATTTAGAAGAAGGTCTACATAGAATTTTTAACTCAATTCCTGGACAAATACTATAAAACTATTGTGCACTTTATCTGGTGGCTTTTGTAGCTTGATGATTTTGTAAGAGGTACATGTGCTCTTATAAATAAGCTTTATAGTTTCAGTTCAGAACTGTCAAAAGTATTAGTTTCCTTAAAGATTATTTAGAATGTAAGGTATAGGTTTTGAATGATTTGATGAAATGATATCCTTAGTTATCTTTATTTTGGTCATTTGGAGTGGTTGGGTGACTGTTGGGTAACATTAGACTTACAAAAATTAAAATAAAAAATGATCTATTTTTGAGTAATACCGGATTTATTATTTCACTTATTTGAATTATATTAGTTTTTTTTGTTTATTAGATAACATTCCAATTTAGTTCTGCTATAATGCTTGGTTTGAAAATGTGAATTCGTTCCAACCAGGTTAATATATCAGTGAATAATTTGATGTGTAAGGCAAAATTTGCATTTGTTTGTGTGGGATTTTGTCTCTAGGGTCAGGAGTCAGCAAACTATGGCCTGCCTTCTAGTGGCCTTTTCTCCTTAAAGTTCTATAGCAGTACATCTGTGCCCATTTGTTTACATTCTGGTTGCTTTTTCATAGCAATTGCAGAATTGAATGGCTGCAACAGAGACTTTATGGCTCACAAAGCCTAAAATATTTACTATCTGACCTTTTACAGAAAGAGTTTACTGGCACGATGGCTCGTGCTTCTAATCCTAACACTCTGGGAGGCTAAGGTGGGAGTATCCCCTGAGCTCAGGACTTTTGAGACCAGAAAGACCCTGTCTCTACTAAAAAATGGAAAAAATTAACCAGGCATTGTGGCGGGTGCCTCTAGTCCCAGGTGCTTGGGAGACTGAGGCAGGAGGATCACTTGAGCCCAGGCGTTTGAGGTTGCTGTGAGCTAGGCTGATGCCATGGTACTCTAGCTTGGGCAACAGAATTAGACTCTGTCTCAAAAAAAAAAAAAAAAAAAGATTCGCTGATTACTGCCCTAGGTGAATGCAGGAAATTGCACTTAGCTGATCAGAGCTACAACAAAATGTAAGCATATATATGTATATACCTCAGACATCACCACCTACCTTAGTTCTCCACTTGTGTTCTAAGCCACACCAATCCATATCTGTTGTTAGAATTTTCCATCCGATTTCAGATAGCCTTCCTTCCACCACTTCACAATAATTCATTCGCTGATGTACATTTTCATAAATACAAGTTGTATTTGTGCATTTCTTACTTAACATATGTAAAACTATGCTACCATTTTTCTTAGGTTTCTATCTTTTTTAAAAAATGTGTCACCGAATTTTTTGAGTGTTATGCTTCTAATCCCATTTTTCCTATGAATTACACGGAGTTTATCACACAATTTTCCGTAGTCTGGTGGTTTCTAGGAACCCATATATTACATTATTGAGGAACTGACTATAGTAGTCCTGCAAAATATACTAATTCATTCACCAAATATTACTGGGGTGGTGTGACGATAAAGTGAATTAATGGGCATACATCATTTAGATTGGTGTCTGGGACATGATAATTATTCAAATATTAGTTATTACTGATCGCTATGGACCATGTCCCAGAAACTGTTGTAGGTACTGAATTAATGAACAAGATAGGTAGATCACTGTCCCCATGGAGCTTACATTGTACTTAAAAAAATCTGTATTAGGCTGGGCGTGGCGGCTCACTCCTATAATGCTAGCACTCTGGGGGGCCCAGGTGGGTGGGTTGCTTGAGCTTGGGAGTTCAAGACCAGCCTGAGAAGAAGTGAGACCTCATCTCTACCAAAAATAGAAAAGTTAGCCGGGCACTGTGGTGGGCGTCTGTAGTCCCAGCTACTTGGGAGGCTGAGGCAAGAGGATTGCTTGAACTCAAGGAGTTTGAGGTTGCTGTGAGCTATGATGGTGTCATGGCACTCTACCCAGGGCTATAGAGTGAAACTGTCTCCAAAAGAAAAAAAAAGTCTGTATTAACATACACTTTTATGGGGTAAAGTAGAGGGACAAGAAGGAGGTGAGGGGGTAAAAATCCTATCTTATAGGTTCAATGAACACTGTTCAGGTGATTTGGTACACTAATAGCCCTGACTCAAGCATTATAAAAGCTATCCATGTAACAAAAACATTTGTTTCCCCTTAATATTTTGAAAAAATACATATACATACTTTGGCTGGTAACTCAGCCTTTCTAGGTAGTGTCTCTTCTTATATAATATTTTTTTGAATTTTTTTTTATAATTTTACTCTCAGGAGACAAATCTGATTTACTTTCAAGGAGATAAAGAATGATCATACCCTTTTAACTATATAAACTTCACAAATATAATTTCAGACTTACAGAAAATTACAAAAATAGTACAAAGATGTTTTTTATCCATATTAAGTAAATGGTAATATTTTTACCACATTTCATTATTCTCTCTTTATTATTATTTTTCAGTCATTTCAGAGTAATTTGCAGGCATAATGCCACTTTACTCCTAAATGCTTCAATATGTTATTTTCCTAAACCAGGGATATTCTCTTACATAACCCAAGGATAGTTAGCAAAATCAGAAGTTAGCATTGGTATAATATTTTGAAATTTACAGACCTTACTTACATTTCACTAGTTGCTTTATAATGTCCGTCATAGTGAAAGATAAACATTTCCTTTTTTCTGGTTCACCATCCAATACTTTTTTTTTTTTTTTTTTTTTTGAGATAGAGCCTCAAGCTGTCACTCTGGGTAGAGTGCTCTTGTGTCACAGCTCACAGCAACCTCCAACTCCTGGGCTTAAGCGATTCTCTTGCCTCAGCCTCCCAAGTAGTTGGGACTACAGGTGCCCACCACAATGCCTGGCTATTTTTTGCTTGTAGTTGTCATTGTTGTTTGGCAGACCTGGGCTGGATTCGAAATCACCAGCTCTGGTGTATGTGGCTGGAGCCTTAGCTACAGGTGCCAAGCCTCACCATTCGATTCTGAAACACTTTCTGCATTTCACTGTAATGTCTCTAATCTTCTTTATCTGAACAGTTCATCTTACCATTTTTTTGGTCCCTATTTTTAAAAGAACATAGGCTGGATAATTTGTATTTATCTTTTGTTTCCTTATAATTATGTTATTTTGATAGAAATACTACAAAGTGATGTGTGTCCTTTTCAGGACCTTTTATCAGGAGGTATATAATGTCGTTGCTTTCACTATATTTTAAAGTATTTTTGTTTTAATAGTAAAATTATTAATCAGCTAATTCTCTGCTATTTTATTTAGATATTTGAAATAAGGCTTGGTTAATTTCTGTAGAGTTATGGAAAATTTGTTCACCTCTCATTTTTCTTGCTTTTTTTTTTTCCTTTTTACCTTCCTCAGATACTGCCGAAGTTCAAAAGCAAACACCTTAATTAGGAGTTTTAATGGTGCATTGTGAGTATCTAGCCAAAAGCAGAGGACTGAGGGTGAATTTTCGTATTAAACTGACTGGATCTGTTACTTGTTAAGCATATGAAATAATAAACTTTTTTTCAAAGGCTAACTGCAGTGTATGTAACATAGCTTACTACTGTACTATTGGATATCTCTGTTCTTTAAACAGAGGGGAAACTGAGGCTGTGAAATGACTTTAGGTTTTTTTTTTTCTTTTTCTTTTTTCTGTACTTTAATGGATGCCAACAGGTTTTAATTTTTTTTTTTTTTTTAATGCTCAACACATCATCACTTTTTTTTTTGAGACAGAGTCTCACTATGTCACCCTGGGTAAAGTGCCGTGGTGTCATAGCTCACGGCAACCTCAAATTCTTGGGCTAAAGTGATTCTCTTGCTTCAGCCTCCCAAGTAGCTGGGACTATAGGTGCCTGCCACAACGCCCAGCTATTTTTTGTTGCAGTTGTCATTGTTGTTTAGCTGGCCTGGGCTGGGTTAGAACCTGCCACCCTTGGTGTATATGGCTGGCGCCCTAACCACTGTGCTACGGGCGCCAAACCTACATCATCACTCTTTTCTTTTAAGGAATTCTTGGGCAAGCATCTGCAACTTAGTGACATTTATTATTCTTTTGTACAAAGCATTATATTTCCTACATGGGAACAAAATCAACTCAGACCAATTTTCTCCTTAATGGGACCTATGTTCAATGGAGAGTATGAGTCTTTTTTTCCCCCTCAGAGAGTCTTGCTTTCCTGCTCAGGCTAGAGTGCAATGGCATCATCATAGCTCACTGAACCTTGAACTCAAACTCCTGGGCTCAAGTGATCCTCCTGCCTTAGTCTCCCAAGTAGTGGGTACTACAAGTGTGCACCATAATGCCTGGCTAATTTTTTTGCATTTAGTAGAGATGAGGTTTTGCTCTTGTTTAGGCTTGTCTTGAACTCCTGAGCTTAAGCAATCCTCCCTCTTCAGCCTCACCAGAATGCTAGGATTATGAGCTTGAGGCAGCACACCCAGCCATGTTCTACTTCTATCTATAAATTTGACTATTATAGTTACTTAATATAAGTAGAATCATATGATATTTGTCCTTTTGTGTCTGGCTTATTTCACTTGGCATAATGTCTTTAAGGTTCATCCATGATGTGGCATGTTTCAGAATTTCCTTCCCCTTAAGACTAAATAATATTTCATTATCTGTATACACGTAGTACTACATCTTATTTATCCATTTATCTGTTGATGGACATTTGGCTTATTACCATCTTTATTTACTTAAAGTGACAAAAATTATATATATCTGTGTTGCTGTCATCTTTTGGCTACCATGATCACTGCTGCTGTATACATTGGTGTACAAATATTTGTTTTAGTCCCTGATTTCAAATCTTTTGGGTATTCTTAGAAGTAGAATTATGTTTAATCCTTTGAGGAACTATTGTGTTGTTTTTCATAGTAACTGCACCATTTTATGTTTCCATCAACAATCAATGTTTGAGGGTTTTAATTTCTCTACATTCTTGATAATTATTTCTCCTTCCTTCCTTCCTCCCTTCCCCCCACTCCCCATTTCCTCCCTTTCTCTCTTTCGGGGTCTCTGTCTCTCTCACACACACATACACACATTACTGTAGGGCCCACTGTCTCCCTTATATCGTCTCAACATGTCAGTTCTTCTTTAGGTTATATGGCCAGGATTTGGGCAGTTTTTGGATTTTGGGTCACAGTTCTACTAGAAAGTTACCTCTTTGAGAACAAGTCTGCCTCTTCCCACCTCAAATGGATGCCGGGAGCTTTACTAAAGGTCTTCTATCTCTACCGCCCAGGTAATGACTGCTAATGACAACACTACCTACTAACTTTGTCTTCTCCATTCTCCCTACCTCTCACTGTACAGTCCCTATACACTTCTCCCAAACAAGACAAAAACAGGAAAGAATCTCACCTTCCAGGAGCTCTAAACTGGTACCACCCCCAGTACTTACATGGCTGACTTTATCTTCAGTGTTCCATTTGGCTTAGCAAGTGGCACTGTCTCCACCATCTGTTAAATGAAAGCTAGGTAAAAAGGGAAAGGAGAGAAAAGAAAAGATGGATTGGCACCAAAATTGTAAGGCTTTCCAACTCAAAAGGTAGCTGATGAACACCCAGCTTAATTTCACGAAGAGGTTTCTCCATGAATTATCCACCTACATAGCTCTCCATATTTACCCAGAGTGAAGAGTCCTAGGCAAAGTATTTCCTTCTACTTTCCTCTGATAAAAATTCTGCCAGCTCACATAATTATTAGCTTTGTACAGGACCTATGATGGTGATGTGGACCCTGCAAGTGCCTTTCCTTACCTCATCTGTGAGGGATTTGGTTCCCCAGGCTAAAGCTTCCCATTCAAATAGCCTCACAGGTCCTTTCCACATAATCTGTTTAGCACAATACTGTTTTAGCTTACTTCTCTCTCTTTTTTGTTTTTTTGAGACAGAGCCTCAAGCTGTCACCCTGAATAGAGTGCTGTGGCATCACAGCTCACAGCAACCCCCAATTCCTAGGCTCAAGCGAGTCTCCTGCCTCCACCTCCCAAGTAGCTGGGACTACAGGCGCCCGCCACAACGTCCAGCCATTTTTTGGTTGCAGCGTCGTTGTTTGGCAGGCCCAGGCTGGATTCGAACCTGCCAGCTCAGGTGTACATGGCTGGCACCTTAGCCCGTTGAGCCACAGGCGCTGAGCCATTACTTCTTTTTTTTGAGACAGTCTCATTTTGTTGCCCTGGGTAGAGTGCTATGGTGTCACAGCTCACAGCAACCTCAAACTCTTGGGCTCAAGTGATTTTCTTGCATTAGCTTCCCAAGTAGTTGGGACTACAGGTGCCCACCACAATGCCTGGCTATTTTTATTTTTATTTTATTTTATTTTTTTTGTAGAGACAGAGTCTCACTTTATTGCCCTCGGTAGAGTGCTGTGGCATCACACAGCTCACAGCAACCTCCAACTTCTGGGCGTAGGTGATTCTCTTGCCTCAGCCTCCTGAGTAGCTGGGACTACAGACGCCCGCCCCAACGCCTGGCTATTTTTCTGCTTTGCAGTTCGGCCGAGGCAGGGTTTGAACCCTCCACCTTTGGTATATAGGGCTGGTGCCCTACTCAATGAGCCACAGGCGCCGCCCTGCCTGGCTATTTTTAGAGACGAGGTCTCGCTCTGGCTCAGGCTGGTCTCGAACCTGTGAGCTCAGGCAATCCACCTGCCTTGGCCTCCCAGAGTGCTAGGTTTATAGGTGTGAGCCACAACGCTGGCCCCTCAGTTTACTTCTTGCAGCTTTCAGGACCACAGTTCAAACCCTTAGGGTAGAGTTAAAGGGGACAATGAGCTACCACGAAAAGCTTCTTAGAGGAGCATATACCACCTCTACCAAAACCGAAATTGAGCACCAGCCTGAGTATGGTGGCTCATGCCTGTAGAGTCACAGGCATTCTGGCAGGCAGAGGCAGAAGGGTTGTTGGAAGTCAGGAGTTTGAGACCATCCTGAGCAAAAGCGAGATCCCATCTTTACTAAAAGTAGAAAAATTGGCCATATGTGGTGCCACATGACTGTCTCACCTCCTGGGGAGGTTGAGGTGGGAGGATCACTTGAGCCCAGGAGTTTGAGGTTGCAGTGAGCTAGACTGAGGCCTTGGCACTTTCTACCCTGGGCAGTAGAGTGAGATTCTATCTCAACAAAACCAAAACAAACAAATGAACAAACACCAGAGCTGCTTCTAGAAACAAAAGGTACCCTTTAGTCTTTAAGATGATAACCTGTTTGTGCCCTGTGATTCAAATTCTACTTTATTTAAGGTCAAGTCTAAGGGAAAACCTCAGAAGTTATTTAATAAAGACATTCGTAGCCACAGTGTGATAATGAAAATAACAATACTTCTCAACCAGGGTCACTTCTGCCTCTCATCAATGGACCTGTGGCAATGTAAGGAGATGCTTTTGGTTATTACAACTTGGGGACTGGAGGGGAGTTACTGACATCTAGTGGCCAGGAATGCTTTGAACATCCTATAACTCAACAGTAGTCACCCACAACAAAAACTGATATGTCAATCACTGCATTAGACAAACTGTATTAGAATAGTAATTCTCAAACTTTACCATGTGTCAGAATCACCAGAAGGGCTTGTTTCAAACATGGACTGCTGGGCCCCACCCTTGGTGTTTTTGTTTTCAGCCAGAACATGCATTTTTTTTTTTTTTTTTTTTTTGAGACAGAGCCTCAAGCTGTTGCCCTGGGTAGAGTGCTGTGGCATCACAGCTCACAGCAAACTCCAACTCCTGGGCTCCAGTGATTCTCTTGCCTCAGCCTCCCAAATAGCTGGGACTACAGGCACATGCCACAATGCCCAGGTAGTTTTTGGTTGTAGCTGTCATTGTTGTTTGGCGGGCCTGGGTTGGATTCGAACCCACCAGCTCTGGCGTATGTGGCTGGTGCCTTAGCCGCTTGAGCTACCGGCGCAGAGCCACATTTTTTTTTTTTTTTTTTTTTAGAGACAGAGTCTCACTATGTTGCCCTTAGTAGAGTGCTGTGGCATCACAGTTCACAGCAACCTCTAACTCTTGGGCTTAAGTGATTCTCTTGTCTCAGCCTCCCAAGTAGCTGGGACTACAGGCACCCACTACAATGCCTGGCTATTTTTTTGTTGTAGTTGATTAGCTGGCCCGGGTCAGGTTCGAACCCGCCACCCTTGGTTTATGTGGCTGGCGCTGTAACCACTGTGCAACGGGTGCTGAGCCAAGAACTTGCACTATTTTTTTATTGAAGCAAATGACAAATTTTATTACATAAGTTAATCTTTAAGTCCAAGCACAAGGATAATGAAACATATTTTCCATGCACAATAATATATACATTAAATAACATACAGTGGTAACGATGCAGGATCGGTTTCCAGGGAAACAGACTCAGTGATAGAAATATCCAAGCAGGAAGTGTATTTATTGGGCAGTGATGTCTAGAGGAGGACCAGTGAGAGTGGAAAAATGAAATAGGATAGATGGAGCAAGAAGGTGAACTCTATCAAAGTCCCAACAA
>CAUYRH010091539.1:0-11240 GCA_963574655.1 Perodicticus potto | reverse complement strand
CTCCCAAGTAACTGGGACTACAGGCGCCCGCCACAACGCCCGGCCATTTTTTGGTTGCAGCCATCATTGTTGTTTGGCAGGCCTGGGCTGGATTCAAACCCACCAGCTCAGGTGTATGTGGCTGGTGCCTTAGCCGCTTGAGCCACAGGCGCCGAGCCTGAGTTCAACTTTTTAAAGATACCACACATAAGTGAGATCATACAGCATTTGTCTTTCTATGCTGCCTGATTTAGTTTGCTTCGTATCACGCCTTCCAGGTTCATTTCCCATTGCAAATGCCAGGATTTCCTTTTTTATCATATACATACACAGGTTGCATATCCCTAATCTAAAAACCTGAAATGTTCAAAAATCTAAAATTTTTGGAACAAATAATGATCAAAGGACATGCTCACTGGAGCACTTCAGATTTCTGGATTTGAGATGTTCAACTGCTAATTATAATGCAAATATCCCAAATCTGAAAAAATACCAAATCAGAAACACTTCTGGTCCCAAGCATAAGGAACACTTAACCGTCATCCATTCATCTGTTCTTGGACACTAAGATCATTTCTGTTATTGTAAACAATACTGTAATGAACATGGGAGTACACAAATGACACAAATCTCTTTGACATATTGATTTCATTTTCTTTTTTATTTTTTGAGACAGTCTCACTCTGTTGCTCAGGCTAGAGCACAGTGGCATCATCATAGCTCACTGCAATCTCAAACTCCAGGGCTCAAGCAAGTAGCTAGGACTATAGGCCTGAGCCACCATGCTCAGTTAGTTCTATTTTTTGTACAGCATTGATCAGGATGGTCTTGAACTCCTGGCCTCAAGCAATCCTCCTGTCTTGGCCTCCCAGAGTGCTAGGATTAAAGGCGTGAGCCACTGAACCTAGCTTGATTTCATTTCCTTTGGATATAATATAAACTAGAAGTGGGATTGAGGGATTACATGGTAATTCTACTTTTTAATTTTTTGAGGTACATGTATACTGGTTTTCATAATGGCTGTAACAATTTTATATTTCCACCAGTTGTTTACAAACAAGAGGTCCCTTTTTTCTCCACATTGTCACCAACAATTACTATCCTTTTTTTTTCTTTCTGATAACAGCCATTCTAACAAATATGAGGTGGTATCTTGTTGTGGTTTTAATTTGCATCTCCCTAAGAATCAGTGATATTGTGCATTTTTTCATAATCCTGTTGGCTATTTGTACATCTTCTTCTGAGAAATACCTATACAGGTGCTTTGCTGATTTTAAAATTGGGTTGTTGTCTAGCTATTAAGTTGTATAGATTCCTCATGTAATTTGGTTTTTAAACCCTTATCAGATGTTTAGTTTGCAAATATTTTCTCCTATTCCACAAATTTTTTTTTTTTTTTTTTTTTTTGAGACAGAGCCTCAAGCTGTCACCCTGGATAGAGTGCTGTGGGCACAGCAACCTCCAATTCCTGGGCTCAAGCAAGTCTCCTGCCTCTGCCTCCCAAGTAGCTGGGACTACAGGCGCCCGTCACGACATCCGGTCATTTTTTTGCAGCCATCATTGTTGTTTGGCGGGCCTGGGCTGGATTTGAACCCACCAGCTAGTTTTCTCAATATTATTTATTAAAGAAATTGTCCTTTCTAACTGTGTGTTATACTGGCGCTTTGGTTGAAGATCAATTGACGTAAATGCATAGATTTCTTCTCTGGCTCTCTATTCTGTTCCATTGATCTACATGTCTATTTTTTATATCAGTGCCAAGCTACTTTGATTACCATAGCATTGTAGTATAGTATGAAATCTGATAGTGTGATGCCTCCAACTTTTTTATGGTTCAACATTGCCTTGGCTATTTGGGGTCTTTTGTAGTTACATACAAATTTTAGGATTGTTTTTATTCTCTGTGAAAAAAGTAACTGGAATTTTGACAGTGACTTCATTGAATGTGCGTATTGCTTTGTGCAGTACAGACACTTTTTTTTTTGAGACAGAGCCTCAAGCTGTCACCCTGGATAGAGTGCTGTGGCATCACAGCTCACAGCAACCTCCAATTCCTGGGCTCAAGCGAGTCCCCTGCCTAGCCTCCCAAGTAGCTGGGACTACAGGCGCCCGCTACAATGCCCGGCCATTTTTTGGTTGCAGCCGTCATTGTTGTCTGGCGGGTCCGGGCTGGATTCGAACCCACCAGCTCAGGTGGACGTGGCTGGCGCCTTAGCCTGAATCCACAAACACAGGATACCTTCCATTTATTTATGTCTTCTTTCATCAATGTTTTATAGTTTCCAGTATACAGATCTTTCTTTCCGTGGTTAAATTTATTCCTAAATATGTCATTTCTTCCTTGAATAGTTTGTTGTTAACGTATAAAAATGTTAACTGACTTTTGTACATTGATATCATATCCCACAATTTTACTATCTTTGCTTATGAGTTCAGTTTTTTGGTGGACCATGAGCTTTTCGAATCTTGTAAAACTGAAACTCTATGTCCACTAAATAGCCAACTTCTTATTTCCTCCTTGTAGCCCCTGGTAACACCATTATACTCCCTGCTTTTGTGAGTCTGACCAAGTATGTCATGTAAGTATTGCCCTTTTGTGATTATATTATTTCACTTAGCATAATATCCTCCAGGTTCATCTATGAAGAATATTTTGGAATTTCCTTTCTTTTCAGGACTGAACAGTATTCTATTGCATGTATACACCATATTTTGGTCATCCATTTATCTGTTAATAGATGATTGGGTTGCTTACATGGTTTAGATATTGTGAATTATGCTGCTGTAAACATGGGTATACAAACATTCTTCAAGACCCCATTTTCAATTCTTTTGCATACGTATACAGCCAGAAGTGGAACTGCTGGACCACATGGTAATTCTATTTTTAATGTTTTATGAATTATCATACTGTTTTCAATAGCGGCTGTAGCACTCTACATTCCCATCAAAAATACACAAGGGCTCCAATTTTTCCAAATCTTTGCCATCACTTATTTTGTTCCCCCCCCCACCAAAAGGATTGCTTTTATTTATCCAGACCCCTAACCACTTCATAGCGGGTGGAGGAGTGGGAGGGGTTCCTTTCTCAGACCAAAGGCCTCCACAATGTTGGTCTGTTGGTTCCAAACATGGAGACGGGGGCATCACAGATTTGGAACACTAATAATGCTTAATCTCTCTCTTCTAGAGCAACGAGGTGAGCATCAATCTCTGCTTCTGTAAGAATCCTGAATTTAGGATTTTCAACTGTAACTACTCCAACTTCTATTTCCGAAAGTTTGAAATCAATTGACAGAACAGTACACAGGCACGTAATCGCAGTTTCCATTGCCTGTTCAAACGTCCAAACAAATTTCTTCTTCACTTTTTTTTCAAGGAAGCTGGTTGACTCAGTTTGTTTAACTCATGTTGCAGTGGCTTTAAACCCAAAGTAATAACTTGCAGGATCACACTTGTACACCTGAGGGCTTTATTCTTCATCTACACCAATTAAAATCATACAAGAACCAAGAGGCCTTGTTTCAGCATTCTGTGTGTAGACCTAAGAAATGTCAGCAATTCTTTTACACAGCATGTCCATGGGAATCTCACAGCCATACTTGTATTTCCAATTAGCTGCTTCATAGAGCGCCCTCTATACCTGGGATCTGCTGTCAGCTGTCATTCCTGTCATCATACAGCCCATGTTTTCGGTTATCTTGAGTAAGTGAATTACTGTGCTGGAATCCAGTAATTTATCAGGTACTTTATTCTGTGTGACAATTACTGCACAATCTTTCCCTCTGACAGCTACTGATGTAAGGCCACCTTGGTTAATAGCTTTAAAAACATATTCTACTTGGTAGAGCCGACCTTCGGGTGAAAAAATGGTAACGTGTCGGTCAAAACCGGAGCTGGGACCACGGAACATTTTGGTGCACCTACTACTACTTCAAGAACAGTATTTGGGCCTTCTGTTTTTTTTTTTGAGACAGAGTATCACTATGTTGCCCTCAACAGAGTGCTGTGGTGTCACAGCTCACAGCAACCTCAAACTCTTTGGCTCAAGCGATTCTCTTTTCTCAGCCTCCTAAGTAGCTGGGACTACAGGCACCTGCCACAGCGCCCAACTATTTTTTTGTGGCAGTTGTCATTCTTGTTTAGCTGGCCCAGGGTTGGGTTCGAACCTGCCAGTCTGGGTGTATGTGGCTGGCACCACAACCACTGTGCTACAGGTGCCCACTCTTATTTTCTGGTTTTTAACTTGTATACTTAATTTGCTTTTCCTAATGACTGGTAATACTGAGTGTCCTCTTGTGTGCTTACTGAGCATTTGTATACTGTATCTTCTTTGTCTTTTATTTTTTAATTTTTTATTATTATTTTTTTTTTTTTGGCCAGGGCTGGGTTTGAACCCGCCACCTCCGGCATATGGGACCGGCGCCCTACTCGCTGAGCCACAGGTGTCGCCCACTGTATCTTCTTTGGAGAAATGTTTATTAAAGTCCTTAGTCCATTTAGGAAATATTGTAATATTTTTCAGTTTCCTTTTATGCTCTTCTTTTTTTGCAGTTTTTGGCTGGGGCTGGGTTTGAACCTGCCACCTCTGGCATATGGGGCCGGTGCCCTACTCCTTTGAGCCACAGGCGCCGCCCTCCTTTTATGCTCTTACTATTATTTTAATTTTTTTTTTTTTTTGAGACAGAGTCTCACTTTGTCGCCCTGAGTAGAGTGTCATGGCATCACAGCCCACAGCAACCTCAAACTCTTGGGCTCAAGCAATCCTCTTGCCTCAGGCTGTGCAGCAGCTAGGACTATAGGCACCTGCCACAACGCTTGGCTAGTTTTTCTGTTTTTAGTAGAGACAGGGTCTTGCTTTTGCTTAGGCGGTCTCAAACTTCTGAGCTCAAGCAATCGACTTGCCTCAGACTCCTGGACTGCTAAGATTACAGGCATGAGCCATCACATTCAGCTATTATTTTAAATTGACATTTAATTGTACATATTTCTGGGGTACAGTGCAACATTTTGATACATGTCTACAATGTGTAATAATCCAATCAGGGTAATTAGCATATCCTATCACCTCAAACATTTATCATTTCTTTGTGTTGGGAACTTTCAAAATTTGCTCTTCTAGCTATTTGAAAATACACAATAGGCTCGGAACCTGTAGCTCAGTGGCTAGGGCGCTAGCCACATACACTGGAGCTGGTGGGTTCCAATCCAGTCTGGGCCTGCTAAACAACAATAACAACAACAAAAATAGCCAAATGTTGTGGTGGGTGCCTATAGTCCCACCTACTTGGGAGGCTGAAGCAAGAGAATCGCTTGAGCCAAAGAGTTTGAGGTTGCTGTGAGCTGTGATGTCACAACTCTCTACTGAGGATGATATAGTTAGACTATCTCAAAAACAAAACAAAACAAAACCAAAATGGCTTGTCACCTGTAGCTCAGTGGCTAGGGCACCAGCCACATACACCAGAGCTGGCGGGTTTGAATCCAGCCTGGGCCTGCCAAACAACAATGACAACTACAACAACAACAGAAAAACCCAAATAGCCGGGTGTTGTGGTGGGCACCTGTAGTCCCAGCTACTTGGGAGGCTGAGACAAGAGAATAGCTTAAGCCCAAGAGTTTGAGGTTGGTGTAAGCTGTGACACCACAGCACTCTATCCAGGGTGACACAGTGAGACTCTGGCTCAGTGCCTACAGTCAGTGGCTAGGGTGCCAGCCACATACACCAGAGCTGGCGGATTTGAACCCAGCCTGGGCCTGCCAAACAACAATGACAACTACAACCAAAAAATAGCCGGGTGCTGTGGTGGGCGCCTGTGGTCCCAGCTACTTGGGAGGCTGAGGCAAGATAATTGCTTAAGCCCAAGAGTTCGAGGTTGTTGTGAGCAGTGACACTACAGGACTCTACTGAGGGTAACATAGTGAGACTGTCTCAAAAAAACAAATAAATTTATTAAAGAAGAAATTTATTAAAGAAATTTATTATAGAAAGCATAGTACCCTCTTAAAAGATAGTCCACAGTAAATTATTTTTATAGTCACCATACAGTGCCATAGAACACTAGAACTTATTCCTCCTAACTAGCTGTACTTCTGTATTCATTAACAAACCTTTCCTTTGGCCCCTTTTAAACTGATTTTGTTGATGGGTTTCAGGAATTCTCTGTATATTATGGATACTGATACTTTATCAGATGCATGAACAGAAGTTTTTAATCTTTCTAAATCCAGTTTGTCTCCTTTTTCTTTTCTTGCCTGTGCCTATGGTGTCATATCCAAGAAGTTGCTGGTATTCAGTATGACGTGAAACTTAAAATGATTACAATGTTATGAAGCTTTTGTCTTTTTTTTTTCTGAGACATAGTCTCATTCTGTTGCCCTGGGTAGAGTGCCATGGTAGAGAGCCCTCAAACTCTAGGGCTCAAGTGATCCTCTTGCCTTAGCCTCTTGAGTAGCTGGGACTATAGGCACTCACCACAATACTTGGCTATGCCCTATGCTTTCCTCTAAGAGTTTCAGGTTTTACATTTAGGCCTTTGATCCATTTTGAATTAATTTTTCTATATGGTGTTAGGTAAGGATCCAATTTCATTCTTTTGCAAGTAGATATCAGTTTTCTCTGCACGATTTTAATAAAGAATGAACGCCATTCTGTATCCTTTTCATTTGAAATTTTTCTAAGTATATTATCTATTTGCCAAAAAAAAAAAAAATCCCAAAGCAACAAATAAAAACTGTATGTTTGAAATTCTTTTAAAGAGTGCCTGGTATGGACATCCAAAGATACATTAAATATTTACTCATTTTAAATTGCACAGCTGGCTGGGTGTGGTGGCTGACGCCTATAATCCCAGCACTCTGGGAGGCCAAGGTGAGTAGATAGCTTGAGCTCCCGGGTTCGAGATTAGCCTGAGCAAAAAGTGAGACCTCATCTCTACTAAAAATAAAAAGAAAACTGAGGTAAAAGGATGGCTTGAGCCCAAGAGTTGGAGGTTGCTGTGAGCTATGACGCCATGGCACTCTACCCAGGGTGACAGCTTGAGACTCTATGTCTCAAAAAAAAAAAATGCACAGCAGTCTCATATATATATGTGTGTGTGTGTGTGTATATATATATATATATATATATACTGTAGACATGGTCTTAAAGTCAATGAAATGTTGTATTTCAATAAAAAAATTTAACAGCTCTTCAAGCTAATTTAAGATAAAAAACAGGATACTTATAAGACATTTTGCTTCTAAACTCTTATTTTTTTTTTTTTTGAGACAGAGCCTCAAGCTGTCACTCTGGATAGAGTGCTCTGACATCACAGCTCATAGCAACCTCCAGCTCCTGGGCTCAAGCGAGTCTCTTGCCTCCGCCTCCCAAGTAGCTGGGACTACAGGCCGCCCGCCACAATGCCCGGCCATTTTTGTTTTTGGTTGCAACCGTCATTGTTGTTTGGTGGATCCAGGCTGGATTCGAACCCGCCAGCTCAGGTGTACGTGGCTGGCGCCTTAGCCCGTTGAGCCACAGGCGCCGAGCCTAAATTCTTATTTTTTTAGAGACAGAGTCTCACTCTGTTGCCCTTGGTAGAATGTCGTGTGGCATCATAGGTCACAGCAACCTCCAGCTCTTGGGCTTAGGCAATTCTCTTGCCTCAGCCTCCTGAGTAGCTGGGACTACAGGTACCCACCATGATGCCCAGCTATTTTTTTTGCAGTTTGGCCGGGGCCAGGTTTGAACCTGCCACCCTTGGTATGTGGGGCTGGCGCCCTACTCACTGAGCCACAGGCGCCGCCCCGCTTCTAAACGCCTAAGAGAAGAAGAATGGCTTAACCTTTTACAGTTATATTTTAGAACACGTAAGTTAGCTGTTCATTTTGTCTCTTGGAAATCAAATTAAAGGCATACAACGTTCTATAAAAAATCCTTGTTATTTAAATTTATATCATATTCAATAGTTATAAACTTATTTGTAAACTATAACAGAATATTACCAATGCCTCCACCAGCATGAGGAGGGGCTCCAAAGCGGAAGGAATCAATGTAAGCCTTAATTTTCTCCAAATCTACAAAAAGATCCAAAACAGAACAAAACATAACTTATCACCTTATTTAACTTAAAAAATTACAAAAGCAATTACTGTTCAACGAAGATAAAAAAATAAAGACTATTTCTGAGAAGTCTTTAAAATGTTTACAATGTGTTATTTTTAGAACATACAAGATATATTTTAAGTTATTTACCAATTCCATGATGTAAAGCTCTTTCTGTCAGCAGCTGAGGATCATGTATTCTTTGAGCTCCTGACAATATTTCTTCTCCTCTCATGAACATATCATAAGAGTTGGACTGTTTCTGTAGGAAAAACAAACACCACCACTTTGAGTGGCTATCATCCTATTTCCATTATACATATGTGGAAAAAAAAATCTCTGCTGAATGAAGAGTGAGTATAATTTTGTTCTGTGAAGTAGAATTAAACTACCGAGGGTTCTTTAATAACTTCCTCCTTGTCTATACAGACAGTCCCTGAGTTACAAACATCTGGCTTACATACAATTTGTACTTATGAACAGAGGCTGTTATAGGTAATAGGTAAGTGTACTTGTTTCAACTTACATATACATTCAAGTTAAGAAAAAATGTATAGAACCTATGTTCTTTGTAACCCAGGGATTACCTGTATCAGATTTTGTGCTCCCTTTCTCACATATCATCTAATAATAAATGAGAGCACCACACCAAACTTTTTTTTTTTCCTAAATCCACATCAAACTTTTAAGAAGTAGTGCAAGGATGGGTGCAGTGGCTCATGTCTATAATCCTAGCATTCTGAGAGGCCGAGGCGGGTAGATCACTTGAGCTCACAAGTTCAAGACCAGCCTGAGCAAGATTGAGATCTCCTGTCTCTAAAAATAGCTGGGGGTTGCGGCAGGCACCTTGAGTCCCAGCTACTTGCGAGGCTGAGGCAAGAGGAGTTTGAGGTCGTGATACTCTACTGAGGGCAACAGAGTGAGATACTGTCTCAAAAAAAAAAAGAAAAAGAAAGTACAGGTGGGGGTTCATATACCCATAACAGAGTCTCACTCTGTCACCCTGGGTAGCGTACCCTGGTGGTAGAGCTCATAGCAACCTCCAACTCTGGGGCTCAAGAGGTCCTCTTGCCTTAAGCTTCCCAAGTAGCTGGGACTACAGGTACCTGCCACAACACCCAGCTAGTGTTCTCCATTTTTAGTAGAGACAGGGTCTCACTCTTGGTCAGGCTGGTCTGGAACACCTGAGCTCAAGCAATTTACCTGCTCTGGCCTCCCACAGTGCTAGGATTATAGGAATGAGCCACTGAACCTGGCCAGATTTTTGGGGTCTTTTGGAACTTTAAGTTAATCAATGAGTGTTAGTCGTTTTTATTTTTATTTTAAGAAAAGTAAATTGAAAATCAATTTACCAAAGCTTAACCTGTTCTTAACCTATATTTCCCCTTTCCTTCTTTTTTTTTTGAGACCGAGTCTCACTCTGTTACCCTGGGTAGAGCGCCATGGCTTCACAGCTCACAGTAACTTCAAACTCTTGCACTCAAGAAATCCACTTGCCTCAGTCTCCCAACTAGCTAAGACTACAGATGCCTGCCACAACATCTGAATAGTTTTCCTATTTATAGTAGAGATGGGAGTCTTGCTCTTGCTCAGGCTGGTCTCAAACTCCTGAGCTCAAATAATCAATTCACCTGCCTCAGCCTCCCAAAGTGCTAGGATTACAGGTGTAAGCTACCAAGTAGGGCAGCTACTTCTCTGATCTTTAATAAACCAATGGTTTCCAAAGGATGATTCCTGGACCAGTAGTTTCAGTATCACCTGAAACTTGTTAGAAATGCAAATTATCAGGCCCCACTCCAGACCAACTCATCAGAAATTCTGGGATTGGGACCCAGCAATTTGTGTTTTAAAAATCCCAGGTGATTCTGATGCACAATGAAGTTTAAAAACCACTGCAATGAAAAAAAAATGGCCAAAAGATATTATTTAGATTATTAACTCCAAAGACACAATGAGAACTCCTAGTTCAAGGTCAATGATAAGATTATTTGTTAAAATATGCAAATCTAATAGTACTAATTATCATTTATATGGTCTTTTTTCCTCATAAATCCTCAAAAAATAATCAAAGAACATGATTTTTAATATAGATTTTTTGGGATTAATTTGCTTAAATATTTAAATTTTACAATATTATTTTGATCTCTAGTAACAAACACCAGTGGCAATTTATGTATCCATGTGTCTATCAAAATTCCAAGTTACTGATGAGAACCATTATTTCCATTATACAATTTGCCACAGTGACAATAGTCTTTTTCCCCCCAAAGGAATTATTTAAAATCAAACTACTTACAGGATTTCTTGGGTCAGGCATGGTATAGAAAGGTCTGACAGCCAATGGATATTTATCAAGAATATAAAAATCTGTATCATACTATAAAAAGAAAAAATGAAATTAAAAATATTTTTTAAAAATAAAAGACTTTTATATTAATATTAATATACTTAATATTTTGGTAATTAACTTCTTTATATAAAATTTTTGCTCTTAAAATTGTTCCAATTACACTGGGAACTGCTTTTTCAAGTAACATTTGTAACTTACAGCATTTTGCCACGGTGTCATAAATTCTTCCAATACTTAGTTTCACTTAAGCTATAATTCAATTGCTTACTATTTAATCATGGTTTAAATATTCTTTTTTGTTTTTTTTTGTAGAGACAGAGTCTTACTTTATCGCCCTCGGTAGAGTGCCATGGTGTCACACAGCTCATAGCAACCTCCAACTCCTGGGATTAGGCGATTCTCTTGCCTCAGCCTCCCTAGTAGCTAGGACTACAGGCACACGCCATAACACCCAGCTATTTTTCTGTTTTGCAGTTCAGCCGAGGCAACCTGCCACCTTTGGTATATGGGACCGGTACCCTACTCAATGAGCCACAGGTGCCGCCCTAAATATTCTTTTTGGATATGTAATCTCTTTCTAATTTTTCCCTCAATGTAAATTATGCAATAAACATCTTTGTTTTTCATTTTTTTCTTTGTTATTCTAGTTCACCTGCATTTTTTTTTTTGAGACAGAGCCTCAAGCTGTCACCCTGGATAGAGTGCTGTGGCATCACAGCTCACAGCAACCTCCAATTCCTGGGCTAAAGCGAGTCTCCTGCCTCTGCCTCCCAAGTAGCTGGGACTACAGGCGCCCGCCACAACACCCGGCCATTTTTTTTTTTTTTT
>CAUYRH010091536.1:0-10475 GCA_963574655.1 Perodicticus potto | reverse complement strand
TATTCTCACTCACATGGGTTTTTATCATTGCATACGTCCTTTGTAATTCAATCTTAAAAAAAAAAAAAACAGAACACCTAGAAGCTACAGAGAACTCAAATTAAGCAACGAAAAAGAGCCAACAATCCCTTATATCAATGGCAAATGAGATGTGGCAACAAGGAACCTATCAAAAAGTAATCACAAGATTTATATAAAAAATTTAAAAAGAAGGAAAGGAAACAATAAAAACACGATCTCATTTGGCAAGTGACCATGTTAGGGAAAGCACAGCAAGAAATAGGAAAGCAAACGCAAACCCAATGGTATCAGTGACTGATCTGCACATAGTAGTATCACTAGAAAATCATATTAGTGATACCCAATTCCCACCATAAAGTAGTCATCAATTGTAGTACAATGTAGCATGAGAATGTTACTAGCAGAATCTGCAGAAAAAGAAACCATCCTGACCTCATACTAGTCAGTAGCAATAGGGTTTATATACCTATAACAGAATCACCAGAAAATCTTAGAGAATGAATCACTCCTCTGCCACCTGGTAGTACTGGGCATAATCTGCAAACAGCAGTGACAATCACAGAAACAAGAAAAGGAAAGTCATTCCCAACCCAACACTCCAAAATAACTACAAAAGTATTATAAAAAATGGTCAAAAAAGTTCCACAGTTTTTGAAAGTCCCAATCTTCTCAAAGCATCATCACCAGCAGAATGAACCCTACAAATGCTGGCAGAAGCAGACCTAATTCACCCTCGCTGAGTATGTCACCAAAACCCAGCATGGTTGCCAGAACACAAATGCTAAACCTAGAAAGAGTGATTACTGATGAAATAGAAAATATAACTAGTAAGAAGAGTTTCCTAACACAACATTCACAATGTCCCAGATACAATTAAAAAGAAAAAAATTTAAAACCCCCTTGAAGGTGACAACAGGATGGCAGATTAGAAGATACTCATCTTTGATTCCCATGTAAAACAATTAAAATCTAACTGCAAATGAAAATATCCCTGGAAGGATAAGAATGTTAATTGAAAGACAACAGCAACATAGTAGAGCAAAAATGGAGAATAACTCCACAGAAAGGATAGCTGAGGAGATCGGCATATCTGGGATGTCTAAAGATGGCTAGAAACAAAGAATAAAGATTAGGATGTCAGAGTCAGCCACATGGCAGGTGCTTCTGTGGTTTCCAGTAGTGTGTTCTGACCCCAGCAACTTTTGCATCTGAGAACCTCAACAACCCTCATAGCAGTCATATACTTCCCATAGCTTTCACAGTTGTGGCCCCTAATGTTTGTCACTGAAGATCCCAATAGCCTTCTTAGTAGAAATCATTGTCACATTTAACCACTGAGTTAACTAACAACCATTACTGTCGTGGACTTCCCAGAGGAGAAGATGCTTCTGTGTTCCTCCCAAAGGAGATATTGTTGTACTGCATTTAGCTAGAGTTACTGCCCTATCAACCTCATGTTTGACCTGAATCCATGAATTGTAGTAGTTCTGCATGTACTCATGCATGCTACAGATCCCACCTCCAAGGCATTCCCACACATACTCATGCTCTGTGAGCACCTGTATCTTGGAAATCATAGCTACTGCCACAGCATGCTAGCCTGAGTCCCATATTTGGATTCACAATCTCTCTCTGTGTGTACTTCCACACTTCACCTAATGGCTTTGTGACTATTCCAGTAGTGCCTGCACCACAGATCTTGGAACCAGCATCTCAGCAGAAGTTCCTTGTCATGGACCCCAGAATCATTGTACTTTCACACACCCTCATGCACTGATCATCATCTTCCTGCTTGCTTCAAATTTACTCATGCCTTGCATCCACCATTCTTGGTGCTATAGTTAGGAATTCTTGTGTCTCAGGCACTGCTGAAATCATCACCCTAGATTCCAGAGCCATGGCACTATAACACATCCTATGCTCCAAATCCTGGCTTAGTGGCCACTTCACAGGTGTTGTGTGTCAGACATTGGTACTACTGCCACCACATATACACCTGTGAGCTAGACCCAGTGCCAGGTGGGATTCTCTTGGCTACGATTGCCCCTTGAGAAGTAAAAGAAATCAAGATGATCCCAATATCCTGTGCTAGCAAAGACTCCAATAGTCCTTGCTGGCACTGGAAACATTCACAATCACGGTCACAGAAAATCTCTGCTATCTTTTCTGAGACAAACCTCAGCTAACAAATCTGCACTAAGAATATATCACTGTACTCACACCACAGCCAGAAGTACTGCATCCTACCTGGGTGACCCTCTTGCACCCACCCATATGAAAAGGTCTTTCCTCACCAAAAAAAAAAAAAAAAAAAACAGTCCATAAAGTTTAGAAAATGTGAAAGCTCTCCATCAAATGGACAGATATTAACACAAGGTAACAACAAATGCACACAAAAATCAAAGAAACATGATATCATCATAGAAACTTAATAATTTTCCAGTAAATGAACACAAAGAAATGAAGATCTCTAAATCAACTGACAATTAGTTCAAAATAATTTTCTTAAGGACACTAAATGTGCTGTAAGACAACACAAATTGTTTATAGAAACGATAAAATAATACTTGAACAATAAGAAGTTCAATAAAGAGATAAAAGTCATTAAAAGGAGCAAATAGACATTTTCAAGTTGAAAATAACAGTGACTTAAATGAAAAATTCAATAGACTGCATCAATAGCAGATTTGATTAAGCAGAAGAAAAACCCTGGAAACATGAAAGCAGTTCATTCGAATGTATCTAAACAGAGAAGAGAAAAAGAAGAATGAAAAGGGATGAAAAAAGTCTGCAGGATTTCTAGTTCTTCATCATGAGAACTAACACTCACAATATAAAAGTGCTGACGTAGAAGAGAAGGAAATAAATGAAAATCTAATTAAAAAAATAATGGATGTGAAAACTCCACAAATCTGGGGAAAGATAAACACTCAGGTACAGAAAGGTCAAAAGTTTCCAATCACATTCAAAGAATACTACACCAACACATATGACAATCAAATCATAAAAACTCGAAGACTGAGTCTTTAAAGTAGCAAAGGTAACAAACCTCATCCTATTCAAGGGAATTGTTAAAAAGCTATCAGTAGATTTGTTGACAGATACATTTGAGGCTAAGACCCATAAAGTGCAGAAAGCAAGAAAACTTCCAACTATAAATACTTTTCCTGAAAAAGAAGTTTTTTCAGAAATGAAGGGGAGATAAAGACTTTCCCAGACAAAGAGAGTGAGGGAGGGAGTTTATCAACTTTAGGCTTGTTATACATTAAATGCTAAAGAAGTTCTTTAAGCCAAAACAAAAGGACGCTGATTAATAACTTGAAAACATATGAACAGATAAAACTCATTGGTAAAAGTAAGCATGTGTTCAATCTGAGGGCTCTCTAATACGATAATGGTGGTATACACAGTATATATCACTTATAAATATAGCATAAAGCTTAAAAGACAAAATGTTAAAAATATCTATAGCTACAATAATTTGTTAATTAGCATACTATGTAAAATGTAAATTTTGAAATAAAAACACAAAACATGTGGGAAAGTTTAAAAGTGTAGCGTTTTTGTATATTACTGAACTTAAGTTGCCATCACGTATCACTTTTAAATAGCCTGTTATAAATATATTTATATAGGCCTTATAATAACCAGAAAGCAAAAACCTGTTAAAGATTAAAAACTTACATAAAAGATAAAGAAAAGTCCCAGTACACTACTACAAAAAAAAATGATCAAACCACATAGGAAGACACTAGAAGAGGATGAACAGAACAAAGAATATACAAAATAGAAAACAATTAAAGGGCAGTGTCGTTACCTAACAATAATTACTAAAATGGCAAATTTTTGCATAATAATAATTACCATGACTACAATTGGATTCAATTCTCTAATTAAAAAGCATACAGTAAATGAATGGATAAACAAAAACTGAGCCGTAACTCTCCTCCTTGTATAAGAGGCTAAGAGTAGAAAAGTTGTTGGAACTGAAAGAAAAAAAAATGATAGTGTGTCACTAGAGGTAATAGTGAGTGGTGTCACTTATCATTTCTATCCTTTGATTCTCGGACCCATAAATATTGTCTATTTTTGAAACAGAACTATGTATTGTACATTGACTCAGAGTATATACAACTTTCTAGAGAAGCTTAATCCATCCACTTAAGGTATTTCTACTTAGCTTGTGCTATAACTGAGCCTTCAGAAGCTTTACATCATTTTATCCAGCCATCTGCTTCAGGACTGTGGGGAACATGATGAGATAAGTGAATTTCATGAACGTAGACCATTGTCACACTTCTTTAGCTGTTAAGTGAGTTCCATAATCAGAATCAATCAGAATCAATGTTATTTGGAATATAATGATGATGTATAATTCTTTTTTTTTTTTTTTTTGTAGAGACAGAGTCTCACTTTATTGCCCTCGGTAGAGTGCCTTGGCATCACACAGCTCACAGCAACCTCCAACTCCGGGCTTAGGCGATTCTCTTGCCTCAGCCTCCCAAGTAGTTGGGACCACAGGCGCCCGTCACAACGGCAGGCTATATTTTTGTTGCAGTTCTCCCGGGGCTGGGTTTGAACTTGCCACCCTTGGTATATGGGGCCAGCACCTTACTGACTGAGCCACAGGCGCTGCCCAATGATGCATAATTCATTCTTTAACTTCATAAGTGATAATTTTGACAGAAGCATTGGGAAGGCAAATTGTATTCACAGTATGTGCCTATTTAAGCAAGGCAAAATTATGCTTCTTCTATGATGGAAGTGAGACAATAAAGTCAACATGCATCAGATAGTTATTAATCACCTCAGGAAATACTGTCAAATTGGGGGATCAGTGTTGGTTTCTATTGCTAAAAAGAAATGAGCACTAAGCAGCATCTTTAGCCAGTTTGGCTTTGAGTAGAGATTTGTGTTGTTTAGTCAATGCAAAATCTATATTTCTAGTACCATAATCATGTTGTTCTAGAGCCCACTGGGTGATGATAGGGTAGATGCAATAAAAAGCTAACTGGTATCCATAGAACAGGTCATCCTTTCAACCTGCTTATTAAAATCCTAATGAATGGGGTCAGCCTTTGGTGAGCAGTCTTATGGGAGTCAAATATATTCATACTTTCTGTCCATTCAGATATATATATCCATAAATTTGTCACCAATATTCCAATGTTTCTTCCAAATCTCTGACTATTCCAATAATGTTTCTTCCAAATCTCTGACCACCCAGCCAAACTATTCACTATAGCTCACAATTCAGTATATAATCATACATCTGACCATTTCTTCTTTTAAGAAAAGTAAACAACCAGGTGAGCTGCTAGAAGTTCTGCAACTGGAATTTTTTTTTTTTTAATCCATGACCTCCATGCATCTCCCAGAGGGGACTACAGTGTAGGAGTCATTGTTATGCAAAAGTCTACTTTTGTGTTGCACCTACATATCATGTAGAACCATTTGTAAACCAGCTTGAGTCTTCACTTTCTTTTAGTCTACTAATCTTAGAGGAAAACCATGAGACCAAAAGTGCAGGATGAGAGAGGGAAGGCAGAGTAACAAGAGTAGGAAATATGGGCATTTGAACTTCATGTGATTTACTTGTGCCTTCAAGGCCTGCTTAACCCAACCTCATATATACTACTTCCAATTGATGATAATTTGATTGTACATACTTTAATTTATGGCTGGATAGGAATAAGATAACACCAATTCATGTTAGGCAGCTCATGTCATATGGTAACTTGGTGTCCTGTGGTTAAGTATTCAGTCTGTGTTAAGGTCTAGCAGAAAATCAAGCATTATTTCTCAAAAAGATGGTAGATATTTGAGGATGAAACAGGGCCTTGCTTTAATAATTTAAAAGTCTGTCCTGTAATTCACATGCAAAGGCCTGCCAAATGCTCCAAAGGGTATTATGTCAGCCGTTGACATTTAAAGTACTTTTAGATCAGTTGAATCATAAGGCCGGAGTGACAAATATTCTTTCATACCAGCCTAGACGTTTGAAGATTCTTATCTTGTTCTGAGAATCTCTAAAGACTAGCAGGTTTGAGGGTTATTCAGTAATGGGCTAGAGTAATAAATCAAAATGAGAAATGAATTGCCTCCCAAATCTAAAGAATTGTGCATCTTTCTTTGATATAAGAGGGACGATATCTAATAACTTATTCTTCACCTTACAAAGGATACATCAACATGCCCCTTACACTAGACCCATAGAAATTTCCCTGAGGGAGAAAGCCTTCGAATTTTTATTGAATTTATTTTTTACCCTCTGACATGAGAATGTCTTAATTATAAATCTACAATAGTTACCCCTTCTTTCTCACTAAATCCAATCTGCATTATATCAGCAATGCAATGGACCACTTTAATACCTTGTGGAAGGAAAAGTTGATCAAGTTCACTGCATAAAACTGGAGAGTTGACACATAATTGATATAGGACAGTGCACATGTATCATATTTTCAGCATAGGCCAAATGGGAGAGATGAATATGAGTATAGTGGTATGCATGCCACTGCATCTTTCAAGTTCTTGATGGTAGTACTAATCTCTACAGTCCATGTAGGAATGCAGTATTGCTTTTGTTGTGCCATTTTCCTATGTAGAGGTAGATCTATTGTCTTCCATTGGTCTTTCCTATCATAATATCTTTCACTTCACAGGTGTTGGAACTATGGGGGATTCTACAAGTTGCTAATATCTATATACCAATTATGCATTGTGGAGCTGGGAAAATAACCACACAATAGGTTTAGAGACACACTCGCCTGTTAAAGGGACCTTAGTTATAACTCCATCGATTACTTGACCTCCATTACCTCCTATTGGAGAGCCACAGTGATATTTTGGGTTTTCCAGAATTAGCGTCAATTCAGAGACACTGTCTGGTAGTTCCTGTAATGGCTTGTTATTTTCTTTTTCCCAATGTATAATTCACCTGCTAAAAGTCTATAGGTCCCTTGAGAATCCTGGGAGAAAAATTAATAGTAAAATTTTTGGTAGAGTATTAATATCCTTCCTCAAGTGGACCTCACTTCTCTTTCATTTAAGAAGTTGCATCCATAAACTGGTTCAAGGTTGGAAAATAATTTGGAGACCATTATTCTCTCTGATTTTACAATTCAGATTATATATTTTTTTCTCTTGGCATAGAACTTTTCTGATTATACAAATCAAGTAAAATTTAGTGAGCCTTGTATCTATTTCATTTGTAGAAACGCTATAATTGATTAGCCAATTTTTATTGTTTTGTGCAAGTCGGGGTAGTCTTATTATTGTTTTGACTCTCATTTATCACAGTAATCATGCCAATTTAGCCTTTAGACATTGAAATCTGCTACTTGGCCCTAGCCACCTTGTGATTAAATTACTCCCATTGCATTTAGTTTTTACAATTCAGTGATTGCAGTTCCCATTGTGAAGTATGGCCTAGGAAAAAGTGATCACTGAATTCTTAAAACATGCTAGGTCTCCCCTCATAAATTTATTTCTTACAGTACTGATGAAAAATATGTCCTCTAGACCTTTCTAATATCAGTGAGTAGGTCATTATGAAAAATCCATCCTTACATTCCAATCCCCTAAATCTTAGAATCTCTTTTAACCATTAAACCAGATATGTCTAGCATTTCCAATTTGCTTGCTATGGGGAACATTTTAGTCAATGTTTCAGCCAACAGATCAACCAATTAATATTAATTTTTTTCTAACTTCTTGATCTACAACATTAAATGCAGAATTTCTTCTTAGTAAACCTACCTCAATGAATTTGGACTGATACAACTTTATGGTCCTTTAACCATTATACTATATCCTTAGTATATTGTGTATCTATCCATAAATGCCTTCTAGGTTACTGTAAGGGGGGGTACAGGGAGGGGGTGGAGGGTCATGGGGTGTGACACACCTCTTGGGGATGGGGCATAATTATAAGAGGAAATTTACCTAATAAATGCAATCATTGTAACATTCTTTTGGTTTATAAAACACTTCTTCCAGGGCACACCTTAACTCACTCTTAGGGAACTGTTGAGTCTTGAGGTATGAGTCTGGAAACAAAGAGAGGTGGTGAGTTATAAGGAGTATCATAATTTTATTATATCATGTCTGCCTCAGGAAAGACCACTACAGTTTCCTAAGGCAATGCATGGTAAACCTCAGATGAAAGTGCAAAGACCAATACTACCATGAGTAGGGATGCAACTTCCACTAGGTATGGAAAAATCATTCCTACTGTGAGCAGGGGACGTCAGTTTCTCTTGTGTGGAAAAGCTGTTTCCATTGGGGATGAGGAAATCTCTTCCAAAAGCAAAGACTTAGCAGAATTTAGAGATTCAATTCCCATCTTCACCAAGGTCTTCCCAGACATACAAATCCCATCTTTCAGCATCCTTTCTTTTTCGCAGTAAATGCCCTGAGTTAACAAGAGACACTCCTGAGGGTGGGAGGTCAACCTGTTTTATAATTTAGCCAATTACAGAATGAGATTTTGTGTTTAATTGTTAGCAATATCAGTCCTACTATGGTTACAGAATTCTTTCAGAGTGTACATAGAAGCTTTTAGTCATTTGTGTAGTTCTAGAGCTGAAAATTTAAATTCTTAAGCACATATTTTTTCTTTCCTTACTTCATACATTAACACTATGAACAACCTGCTAACATCATTATATTCATTAGATATTCAAAAATGTTTGAAAATATAATATGCAAAGTCACTCACTTCCTTGCTTCTTACAAGATTTTTATTGGGAGTGTGTAAGGGAAATACATTGGACATATTTATTGCAAGATTATGCCATCAACTATCAGTGTTATCTCTAATATTAGAAATAAAGTTATTGGCATAATTCTAATCAGAGTACAGATTACAGAAATCCTGAAATCAATTCAGATTATTTATTCTTAATATTCTGTTCCTTTTACAACAATTCTTGATATCAAAATCTGTATTAGTCAAGGTTCTCCAGTTAAACAGGACCAGTAGGCTATTTGGATCTAATGATCGTGGAGTCTGAGTAGTATTATAATCCGCTGTCTACAAAGTGAAAGCCCAAGAAAGCCAATGGTGTAATCAATTCAAGTATGAAGGCCCAAGGAACAGAGGAGTCAGTGGAGTAAATCCCAGACCAAGAGCAGGAAAATATGAGATGAGATTCTCCAGCTAATGTAGGGAGGCAGAAAAATAAAAGGTAAACTCCCCCTCCCACTGCCTTTTTGTTCTATTCAGGCCATCAATAGATTAGATGATGCCCACTCACATTGAAGAGAGCAATTCACTTTATGGAGTCCAACTATTCAAATGCAAATCTCATCCACAAATATTCTTAGAGACACATTCAGGAACAATGTTTAATTTAGGCCCATGTAATCCAGTCTAACTGACACATAAAATTAAGCATCACAAATTAAATAGAAATCACAGGATGGAAAAAAAAAAAAAACCTACCCCCCCAAAAAAAAACCAGAATGGCTCAGTAGTAGAGTTGAAGTGACAGAATATGGACTCAGTAAACTGTAGAACTGATCAACATACATCTCTTAGTGTGAACAACAGAGGAAAAATAGACTTAAAATAAAAATTTTTAAACATAAACCAAAAAAAGTAAAATGAACTAGAAAAAAACATGGAACAATAACTAAAAATCTAATAGTTATATTTGAGATAAAAAAGGGAGGGAGCAATATTGTGTTAGAAAATGTGTTTGAAGAAATAAAGGATGATAAAATCCCAAATTTGATGAGGCATAAACCCAAAGATACCAAAGCTGAGTGAACACAGCTTTGGATAAGTCCAAATCGGTCCATGACAAGATGTATTATAATTAACACTCTGAAAACAAAATATAAAGGAGAAATGCTAAAAAAAAAAAAAAAAAAAAAAAGAAAGAAGAAGAAGGACATATTAACAATTTAAAGACATAATTCAAGTAAAAATGTATTTCTCATCTGAAATCATGAAACATTGTTTTCAAATAGGAAAACAAAGAACAGGCAACTGAGAATTCCATATCCAATAAAACTGTCCTTCAAGAATGAAAGGAAGGAAAAATATCCTCAACTAAATAATACCAAAATTGTTTGTCTCCAGCAAATCTATTTATTAAGCATGTCTAAAGAAACCTTTTGAAAGGAAGTGATAAAGATTAGAAATTGAAAGTAGAGATAGATTTTCCGTCTTCCCATGATTTTTTAATCATATATCTTACTGACAAAGAAAAAACTTTAACATTTTTTGTAGTGTCAAAAGTATGTAGAGAAAATAATAGATATAATTATATTTAATAATAAGGGAAGGTAAAAGGACTCAAATGGAAGCAGAGTTTCACTATTTCTCTTATATTTCTAAGGGACTGATTATCAATAGGCTTTGATAAACTACATGTCCATATTGGAATGTCTAGAGAAACAACAAGATGAGCTTAAAAAATGGTATACTCCAAAACAGTATAGTT